>JANIPN010154651.1:0-17578 GCA_027478595.1 Erythroxylum anguifugum
CGGCTCGCAGCGGCACTCCTTCCACAGCACGGCCCCCCAGCTCCGCGACCACCACTTCGACACGCTCAAATTCGTCCAGCGCCTACGCAGCGAGGGGTTCAGCGAGGAGCAAGCAACGGCCATGATGCGCGTCCTGAGCGACGTGATCGAGGAGTCGATCCAGAACCTGACGCGCACCATGGTCCCGCGCGAGGACGCCGAGCGCGCCACGTACACGCAGAAGGTCGACTTTACCAAGCTGAGGAGCGAGCTGCTGCAGGCGGATGGGACCGAGAGCGAGCTTACCAAGGCGAGCCACGAGCGGCTGGCGAATGATTTGGCGAAGCTCGGGGGTAGGCTGAGGGATGAGGTGGGGAGGACGCAGGCTAGTGTGAGGCTGGATTTGAATTTGGAGAAGGGGCGGATTAGGGAGGAGGCGAATGTGCAGGAGCTGAAGATCAAGGAGACCGAGGCGAGGATCGAGCAGGAGGTTGCGAGCTTGAGGGAGAGGATCGAGGGGGTCAAATTTAGTACGCTGCAGTGGTTGATGTGAGTTCTTTTCTTTTCTTACTGTTTGTCTTTTTTTGGTTTCTTGGAAACGAGTTCCCCGACATCCTTGTTTTTCGAGAGCTAACCTCCGGATGCAGGGGCTTTTGCACAGGAACGGCGGCTATCATTCTTGGTGCTTGGCGTATATTGATGTAAATGGTGGGCGGAATGAAGGGACCGAAAATTATATTGGATTTCAAGATCACGCAAACCAAAATTTTCTTTTGAATACGGTGGAATTAAAGTTTGTATCGGCGTTCACAGTCTCGTAGAACAGCATTTAGAATTGGCTAAACGCCTGTGGTTTTTTTTGTTATAATTTTGTCTCTAGATGTTTCTATGCTAGAATAGAAAAAGCACTCTATCCGCTCAAATTTGTTCGTTTTCTCCGCTATCTTTGATCCTCTTCCCTGAGAGTTGCGACCTTTCTTTGAAATTACCTAGTCAGTCTTTCTATATCGTTCATGCCCCTTTCAGCCTCCAAAGAGGGTCTGCATGAAGTGTCTTGGCGTCAACATCTACCTACCTCCACCCCCACCACCACCACCACTACAGTCGCAATCACAGCTGCTCTATACTTGGAACATCTCCTTTATAAGCTCGAGAGTGTGCTCCGGGTCGCGTACGGAGTGTCCCACGGTCCTGGGGTCAGCAAAGATCTCGTAGTCGTTGCCACCCTCGTACGTCTTGTCGCCGAAAAAGTGAATATTAGTGTACTGGACGCCGCTCCTGTTCTTCTCCTCCTCGACGTGGCGCAGGCAGTACGTCTTGTCCCAGCCGGTGGGGAAGGCATCGAAGGAGATCTGGCCGCCGATGGAGTAGGTCAGGCCGATATCGGGGAACTGCTTCTTCAGGGCGGCGACCATGGTGGCGCGCACCTTGTGCACGTCGTCGTACTTGTTGAAGGCGTCGCGCTCGGTCTGCGAGGCGTTGCGGCCGATGGGGGAGATGTTGATCATGCCGTTGCGGAACTCGATGAAGGTGCCGCGCTTGATGGGGATGTCCAGGTCCGCGACGTAGTGCAGCACCCAGTTGGCCAGCGCCTTGTACTGCGGCTCGCCGATCCACTCGATGAAGCTCTGGCTCTCCAGCGCCTGGCCCAGGCGGTAGGCTGTCAGGCCGTTTTCGGAGAAGCAGAAGTCGAACATGGTGGTCACGGGGATGTTGGGCGTGCCCAGCTGCTCCTGCTGCTTGATCAGGTTGGAGCCGCCCACGAAGCCGATGGCGACCTTGTGGCGCAGGGCGGAGAGGGTGGCGAGCATTTCGGGAGTTGCGGACTAGGGAGTTTGAAATTTTGTTAGCTTTGAGATTTCTTTCTTGAGTTTGATTTCGACCTCAGTCTCTTGGATTGCGGATAAGAGCTCTGGGGTTTGTTTTGGGAGAGCAGGTTATAGAAAGGTAAACGTACTCGGCGAGCTTTGGAGAGAGTCTCGTCGACATCGAAGAGACAGATTGTGTTCTTAATGGGACGGGCCTCCAGGGGAGGGTAGACGCTGCCTGCTTCGGCCATGGTTTAGGTAGGAGAATGTGGGTGGTCTAGGAGTAGTTATTTGACTGATCGATTGAACGACTACAATCGATTGAGGCAATTGAAGTCTTGTCTAGAGTAAAACTAGAGAATACGAGGAAGAGGAAGAAGAGTTCTGGGTTTGAAAAAGCGGTGGAGGACAAGTTTTGTTTTCTATCTTTTTCTTGCATTTGTGCCCCGCGATCTGGCCCTGCAAGGGGGGATGAGGGACGAGGGGTGGAGGGGCAGCAGCTAAAGCAGCTCAGGGACCGCGCGAACTGATGTGACTGGGTTGTTGCTGGCGCCCGCCTGTGCCCCACAATCTGTTTCTTCCTTCACCCTGTGACCCTCGTTTTCACCACCATCCTCTCCCTCACCCCACTAAGCCGCATTCGTTGGCTCCAGGGCACATAAACCATCATCGCCTTCACCACCATCAACCACTGCTATCACTGACACTTCTACTGCTGTCAGCATCTTTTCATCTCTCAAGGAGAGGCTGGTAGAAGCTGTCAGTTGGTCAAGTGCACACCAGCGACCCTCTTCTACAGTTCTCTTTCCTTCCTCCTAGCTGACTGATGCCTCGTTGTCCACCGTCAGCCACCGCAATCCATATCAACTTCGATGCCGGCTCCATCGTTTCAGATGAATAAGAAAAGTCCTTGAAACAGCAGGTTACCTGCGGCTCCTCATTCTCCTTCTCATTCTCCTTCTCCTTCCCTTTTCTCTCCATCTCTCTTTCTACACCCATGAGCCTGTCTCGTGAGGTCCAGCATCTCCAACAGGCGGTCTGGAAGGGCTCTCTACCACTCCAGATCCGGCTGGCGCCCGCCGACTGTCGAACGTACGACCAGTCGGACCCTTTCCTGGTACGCGTTTACTCCCTTCGTCAAACCTTCCTTTTTATCTTTTGCTCTTGATCTATCCTTGGCAATTACACCTGCATGATGGCGGTGGTTGGTCGTACTGTACTGCGCTACATGGCGCCACCACTACTACGACCACAACCACCACCACCGCCATAAATTATTCCCACCCAACAGGACTTGACCTTCTTCTTCTATTTTAACCTTGGTACGCTAAACAAAGACATGCATACACAATAGATCCAGTGCCCACGCCTGTCCTACCTCCCTCTCCTCCTTCCGCGCCTCCGCCGCTTCTTCGGCTCCGCCCTCATCGACCCGGACGCCGCCTCCCACGACGCCTGGTTTTCGTTCGAAGGAGTTCCGCTGAAATGGCACTACCCCGTCGGGCTCCTTTACGACCTCTTCTCGGGCGCCGGACCCGCCCTTTCTCCATACCAGCCTCATCATCCGCATCATCATCCTCCTACCCATACACAACACCACAACAACCACACAAGCAGCAACGACAACAACAATGAAAACGACCACAACTCCACCCCTCCCGCCACCCCACTCCCCTGGCGCCTAACCCTCCACTTCACCTCCTTTCCCACCTCCACCCTCGTGCGCCTCGACCCGGAAAACAAAGTCCTCCACGACGCCTGGATCAACAGCATCAAGGAGGCCGACTTCCTGCGCAACGGCACCGCGCGCGCCATCATGAGCCTGGGCCGCGCTGACTCTACCCGCCTCTGGACCGCCCTGCAGGAGCACGACTGGCCATCCTGGAACATCGTGCACGCCAAGCTGATCCCCCAGGGCGCAGCGCTGAGGCACGTGCCCGTTCGGTTCTATCTGCCCGCCACGGGGAGCGAGGATGGGGCGGTTGTAGCAGCGGGGGCGGCAGCAGCAGCAATGGCGGGAGGAGGCGGGAGTCCGGTTCCGAGCACAAAGGGCGGCGGCGACAGCCCCAATCTCAGGACCGCCAGCCCCAGATCCCCTCGCGCCGCCCAGACATCATCTCCAACCCCTCAGACCCCAAAAGCAGCAGCGGCAGCAGCCATCAACCCCCCGCCCCCAACAATGGCTCCGCACATCAAAGTCATCCAGGCCCTCGTACCCGCCCTGCACCCGGCCACGCGCCAGCCGCAGACCGTTGGCGCCGCGCTGCACGATGCTCTCCCCGCGCTGTTTCCTAGTCGGCGGACGCCTATTGTGGCAAGGCCGGTGCTGCATGGGGCTGTACTGCCTATGGCGGCGGTGCTGGAGGAGTTGATGCGCTGGGCTTGTTTTGCGGATGGGTGGGTGCATGTGGGGGTTGATTTGATGGCATAGGGAGGTTTGGTTGGGTAGGTGGTAGGGGAGGAGGCATGGTGGGATTTGAAGAGGGGGAAGGGGAGAACGGGAAAGAAGAGAGAAGAAGTTGAAGGGGGAGAAAGGAAAAGAGGGGAAATAATCGTGGATAGACAATGGAGGATTGAGTAGGAGATCTGAAAAGAAACGACAGGAAAGCAGAGAAAATGATAAACGGGAAAGAACCAAATGAGAAGACGGGTGTTATTTGAGATGATCTGAGCTTTGGAGATATTGGTGGTAATTTGTGGGAATAAGGATGTAGATTTGTTTATATTCGCCGACGTTCCGATTCAGATAGACGAGGCTCGCTCACAAAACTTCACCCTGCATCAGGTTTCACTAATGCATTTATTTGGTCACATCCATGATAGACACCGAACTTATTGTTTCATGAATTGGTATTATCAAGTTGCACTAAGGCTCTGATAAGACGTGAATACGAAAGCTTCTATTCATTTTTCATCGTTCTCAGCCACAAAGGTCGTACCGTAGCAGCGTTGTTTTTCTTCCTTTTACTCACAAGCAACAGTCACGTTATGAAAACCAAGACGCTCTGCAACCGAGGTCCGCAACGGAAATGTAGCGCTCGAAGCTACTCTCCACTCCCCTTCTTCAAGTAAGTCTTCAAGTAAGTGTTAATGTCATGGTGAAATTTTTTGTGAGTCCTTACCAAGGATCAGTCCCAGGAAATCAGTTGTTAAGGCTTTCGAAATACTGTGTCAGCCTTCTGCTCGTGTATTCAGCCATGATCTGGAGGTCCTTAAGCTCTGCATGAGAAATTTCGCCAGTCTGTTTGCTGAACCCGAGCTGTTCTTTCTCATCTGCTTTGATGTCTGATTTCGGGCGAGTAGTAGATCCCCCCAAGCAGGAAACAGGCTTCAGTCGTACTTGGCTTTTTGAAAGATACCTATACTTGCAGACCTTGTATTGTCTGTTGCTCATTTTCTGGCCATCACTATCACTAGCAATGACTCTCTTTGGTCTTGTATCACGGTGCATTGAGCTCTTTGATGCCGTGCTCGGTGGAACTTCTGATAGCTCTCGCGACCGGGCTTTCTCCAGAGTCGACATCTTGACCCTGTCATACAAGGACTCCTTTGGAGTCTCCAGTCCAATCGCTGTACTTGGTTTCTCTCTGTTAGTATGGCCATTACTAGCGCGATCTAGATCTAGTTGGATGTCTCCCATCAAGTGAGTATAATGAGGGTTACTATGAAACACAGTCTGCTTAGGTTCTGTCTGCGCACCGTAACTTTCGGAGTTTTGAGCTACATTTGCGGCGTCTTCTTTGCTATCTTGCAATATATCAATAACGTTCCATGGCCTAGTAGTTCCAGCTTCAGCAATACGTGTTGAACCGAGATCTGTAGTAGCAATGCTTTCGCTCTTCTCAGGTCCCTTGACAGTGTTAGTGCACTGCACATAGATCTCTCTCCAAGTGCACAAAAGGCTAAAATTCAAGCCATAATAGCCTGCACAGCTATTCCACTGAGTTTGAGCTTCCACAACCCGACCATGGCCCCGACCATGATCCCGATATGTTGATTTGAAAAGATCAAATAGCTCTGAAGCCGTCTTGATGGGCTTGTCCGGAAACTTTTTGTGGCGCCATTCAGTACCAGTCCAATTATGCCTATATTTTGCATTTCCGCGGGCATTTTTCGATTTATTAAAGTAAGGAATAGAGCCTTTGGGATCCTTTATGCTCTCGTAAAGAAAAAATTTGTTTTGTGCCTTGAGGAATTCATCGAAGGCTGCCCTCGCTTTGGCTTCATTCTGAGTCATATTGAAGCGTTTTCAGTCCTGTTGAGACTGCCAGAAAAATTGACTCTAATTCGCAAGACTTGATATTGTGCGATTATGTTGTAGATGTAAATTCAGTGGAGGGGATGAGCGAGTTATTATTGACTTGAAAGGTCAGGTCGTGAAAGAGAGGATCAATGAGAGTGACCTTTGTTGTAACTCTAGGTAAGGTTCAAACCGTCAGGGCAGAGTAGAAGGCGACAGACGGGAATCAACCTCAGTGAAGTGCCTACCCGTCGCCGCCAACTTCACCCCATCATGCTCCCCAATTGTGGCATGAATACAAACACACTCTCTAATCTATCAACCCCTGAACGGTGATCGAGTAACCTTTTACTTTAGACAGTCTTCTTGGATTTCTTCAAAAGCTGCGAAACCTTAGATTTTAATTTCATCGACCGAAAGCGAATCGTCTGTAACGATCAAACCAATGCCTCTCGAATTGAACTGGCCATCTTAGCTTTGACAACCTCCTTGTCATCTATGAATCTTTTGAGAAATAGGCTAACGACGACAACAGCTACATCGCATGCGGTATCTAGTCTCCAGTCATACGCCCCGGATTGCTAGTTTGACCTGCCGTTCATCTAAAGCCTTGACAAAATTCACCCGGGCCTTTCGAAACAACGAGCCATACCGCCTTATAAGTCCTAGTACACGCATTGTGACCTCACTTGAACTTTGCAGGTTTCTGAAAATAAAAAAGCTTAGCGGTGACAACATAATCATGCCAGTCTCGACAACCAGAGAAGATTTCGCTTTCGCCCTCCTTTTTCAAAATAACAAAATTCGAATAGGAGAAGGGAAAGGTTGAAAAGTGTTCGTTCCAGTACCGCCGCCATGGTTCGGTCTCGTTACCGGGCTACAAATATACCTTAAGTTGACGGACGGTCATGGCGGGAGACCCATTCTAGTCAAGGTAGTCAAGCGAAATGTTACCGGTTATCGGGGCTTAACTGTTGCCGCTCATAGTCAGTCTTACTTAACGAATATATTGGCGATGGAGGAATTCTGTGATGACAAACCTACGCTATGTCAGTGCTTCGTAATTCATAGTTTGGGAAGTGACTTCTAAGGCAATAGAGGAGTACCGACTCCAAGTATTTTATATCACTGTTATATAACAATATAGAAGAATTTTCCACCATCAAAGAGTCTTCACCCGAATTATAGGCTTCTAAGAAGAGAGCCGCCCAAATTTGTTATCGGAACTATGCTGCGAAGTGTCCCATTCATAAATATTTGATTTGAAGCTGGCCATCATTTTGCTACCATAAAGATATGTATGACGATCCCCTTAAAGAATACAATTTTTCGGTCAACAAACGTGAACCTAGCATTTTAGGTGGTTTGATATCGTTGTTCCGATATGTTTGGCCGTTTTCCAAAGGAGCCGCCTTGCCGGATGTAAATCCGGTTCGGTTGCGACCATTGAGTGCCCCATATATAACCTCACCTTCACCATCTCTATCATTGGTGCCCATACATGCGAGCATTATTATCATACTGTTACCTCTAGTAATAGGCATTAGACTTCGGCCACGAGACAAAGCTAAAATCGGCAAGATCAAAACTAAAATACCTCCAACGATCAAAAGACCCACAAGCGCCGCCGGAGACCATACTAAGCCATTTATAAAACTGTCTGACGGATTCGTTGTATGTGAGCCGGTATCCTTTATGGGATCTCGAATAGTGATTATCACCAATGACAGAGATAGCGACGCGAACCATTGTAAAAGAGCAGATAAGGCCATCAAAGGTATACTAAAACGAAACGGTAGAGACAGCCAATATGTACTTCTTTGATGACCGGTAGGATTCGAGACACGTAGGCCTTTTCTTTTTGTGGTGTAGCCCGCAAATTCGTATTCTGCTGCTACACAGGTTATTAGGGCATTCAGGGCAAAATACACTACGGACAGGACTAACTGCGGCGAGTTAGTCAAAAAAACTTTGGATGGTCGATCCAGCAAAAAAGTCCAACTGAGGTACGTGGCTTCACTTTGTGGAGTAAGGCCAAGCTTGATTAAGTCCATGATTGATCTATGATCAATTCGTTTTCCGACTAAAGAGCCGAAAAGTATAAGAAATCCAAGAACCCAGAAGAATATTCCCAGAATAGAAGTTAAAATCCAACGAGATGTACTCGCAGCAAAATAAAGGCGATGGTTCTCGGCTGTAAAGGTCATAGACTGTCCTTTGCTATACCTCGAATTTTCGTAGTTACGGGATCCTTTGATCTCCGCGTCTGTGAGAAATGATGCTATAGCATCTCCTGTAGTTACTAAAGGTTTGAAATCTTTGTGTCGGAGAATATAGGCTATGCAGATAATGCTGACAATCGTACAGCAAACAACCCCGGTGAGGATACTTGGAGCAATACTGAGAGTACAGCTTGCTTCATAAGGAAGTCCAAGACAATATTCGACTGGGATTAAAGCCGATTCCACATCGAAGTTGGGTGCAAGATTGATTCTCCACTCCCGTTCTTTGCTTCGTGGAACATTGTGACTAGATGGGTTATCTGTATCTGTTGATATCACATAATCGATACCCATATAATCTCCGAACCTTCGCATATAAGAGCCATTTTGAGGGTTAAATTGAAGAAGAAGAGGTGTATTGCATGCGCTAGAGCCCTGGTCTAAAACCACATACATAAGTGAGTAATCGTTTACTAATCTCGGAGAAATAGTACGAAGACATTCAGCATTCTCGAGTCGTTTAAAGTTATGCTTCGCTATTTGATCCCTCGGGTCCGCGGCATATTTAAGTAAAGCATTTCGCGTTATAGTCTTTCCTGTGAACAACGGGCCGTCTTCATCCTCGGATAAGAGTTGTGCAGAAGATAGGACCGTACAATTGTCCCATAAGAAAGTATCTATTTCAATAAGTATCCATCTTTAAACATATTCGCTTTCTCGTATACCATTTGCTAAGACAGGTTCCTCGATTACAGATACTACATAATCATTTGCGACTGAAGTTTGAATAAAGACAGAATTATAGCTAGAGTCCGAATTAGCAACCGATATTTCGTTTAAAAGCTCCGAGGAACCTACAGCAAAGTAATGAAACAAGAGCTTAAGAATAAAGCAACACATACTAGCTGCCTTGCTGGAGTGATATACCGCCAATTCGAAATGCTCGGAAATCCAATCTGAAGCGGCCTACCATGAGAATGAGATATGTTAACTTCGTTTCTCGTTGGTGCAGTCAAGCATTGCATGGCGAAATTGATAATCGCGATTAGTGACATGCTAGTAACACTGATAAGAAGATCCACGACAGCTGATATGATTTTGACGTTTCTGCAACTTCCACCATAAATAAACGCTTCACTGGTATGGGATTTGTTCGCTACAACAAAAGCATATGACATAATCCCGATATTAACAATCGTAATAAACATATTGAAGCGAAGACCTGCCCGTAGAGTTGAACGCCATGATACCTTCCGACCACTCCTAGATCGGAAGAAACCATAGAAGCAGTTTGTTTCAGATCTATAACTTTGCTTCAGGTCTACTTCCTCTTTCTCGAACGGTTCTAATTCGTGGTACTGCTGGGTCTGCATAATGTAAGCTTGGAGGTAGTATTTCAGTTGTATTTGACTCGGAAAAAAATACCGGCACGGACACATGATAACATATAAATGTTTTAATTGTAGAGAGATAAGCTGCCTCAGGCATTTTGTGGGTATCTATCATGCTCAGTTGTCGCACAGATACACAGCTAGTCTACTTCGTGTCTGCACAGTGCCACTTGCCTTGATAGCGTACAAACCAATTAATTCAGAATGCCACCACACGGACTCTGAAGCACTGCCATCGCAGAATAAGTCCTTACAGATGCAGAAGTCTAGATTCATGCATGCGCGCTGATGGTACATGTTTAGTTTGTAACAAATTTCTTGGCAAAGCACTGAACGGTAATAGGGCGTAGCAAGGCTGTGGGCTGATACTGTGGTCTTCTTGATCCAGTTAGTAGAGCCTTGAAGCCCCACTAGGATCCATTACCGTCCTCCAACAATTTATGTATTATCTGGTGATCGCATATATACGAAATACTCGTAGACACTAAAATCCATGGGGGCCAAACCATGGGGGCCAAACAATGGGGGTTAAAAGGGCAAGTACATTGACAGCGCGCTATGAAAGAACTTGACTTTATTGTTTTTCACTAGAACAGTCGTTAAAAGATGCAATCACATTTCCATTCTGAGGGATTAAAAGCTTTACAGTGGTTATATGATAATGATGCATCCTAAGATAGTTCCTAAGGACTAACGCTCTGAATTCAGTATGTTTTACGTTTATCTTCTGCGCCCGTCATCTAAAATCTAGTATTAGCATTGGCCATCCAGTGGAGAACAGTCATTCAGCCGATATGTTAATCCTTCCTGAAGCTCTGTGGCTTTACCGGATGTGAACCCAACTAGATCATCTCCATCAACTACTCCATATACAACTTTCCCCGCTCCATCTCGCTCGCTTGAATATCTGCAGGATTGCATAATTTTTTTACTATCCCCTCTTGTAATCGGCATTACGCTTTTACTTTTCCAGAAGCCCAAGAGATGTGGAAACAGTATAAAGACCCCACCAGTAGTCAACAGCCCTATCAGAGCTACAGGAGACCAGCTCAAGCCATCCATAATCACCTTTTCATCGAGTTGTTTTTCATCGGGTACCCAAGTTTTGATGCTCATCAGTGACAAGCTTTGAGACATCAGCCAATGCATAAGTACAGATACTGCCATCATTGGGATACTGATCTTGAAAGGTAGTGAAAGCCAGTAAGTACATCTCTGATCTCCTGTTGGTCGTGATACCCTCAAGCCTTTCTTTTCAAGCCCATAATCTCTGTATTCATGCTCGGCCATTAAACAAGTAACGAAAGCATTAAAAGCATAGTAGATAATGGAAAGGATTAGCTGGGGCGCGTTCCCAAGAAGAATCTTAGCTGTCGGTTTTATTGATGATGTCCACCCTATATAAGTGAGCTCGTTTTGGGGTGATATGCCAAAATCTATCATTTTAGGTAACTTTTCTCTGTTTGTCTGCGACTTAAAGACCCCTAAAAGCGTTAACACCCCACAGACCCAAAAAAGAGCACCGAGGACACTTGTCATAACTTGTCGAGTTGGTGAGGCTGCGCGATTCAAGTAACGACGTTTAGCTTTAAAGTGTACTTGAGTTGGATTTTTAATGGTTGGGTCGTAGTATTTGTTAAGATCATGTGGGGCTAGATCGTTGAGGAAGGATTCAATAGCATCTCCAGTGGTAATTAGAGGCTCGATTTCCTCGATCCAAAGGATCCATATCATGCAAAGTATAGTCAATGATGTACCTAGAGGAATTCCCATAAGCAGCTGAGGGATAACAGTAATTGTACAAGGCGCTTCGGTAGCTCTAGCAAGACAGTAATCAACTTTGAATGGAGACGATAGCACCGTGCTATTTTTGAGGGGAAAAGATAGCGTCCAGTTTCCGTTAGAAGATTGAACTTCGCAACTCTCATTTATAGACGGGCCCCACGTCTTGTGGTACTGATAATTTCCATTACAAGTCCATCCATTACCTAAACTTTCTCCAGTGGCGTACTGTGAAGCAAAAACTGTTCCACAGGTGTCGGAAGGCGCGTCCGTAACGACCAAAACTCCCTCATAATCTTTCACTCTGCTGGAGGAGAATTCTCTTTGACAGTCTCCTGCTGTAAGTCTTTTTAATTTCCCTTCGACTGCCTCATGTTGCATCTTAGAAACTTGTTCGGCGAGTGAAACCTTTTTAAATAACCAGGGCCCCGACTCCAAGGTGCGACCTAGATTCTCGTTTCCGTAAGCCATCTCAGTACATTGAAGCTTATCAAGCATCCTAATATCCAATTCTGATACCGATTGCTGTTCTGATTGTTTTCGGGGTGTATTGTTCACTTCACCATATAAGAACCTTTTATCAACTACAACAGCCGTGTAATTATTTGTAAACGAGGTTTGGAGAAACACCGAATTAATCCTAAATTTGCAAATAAGACATTGAGTAGCCTAAATCTGATGTGAAGACTTACAAGAGATGCATGGGAAGAGAACTTATGAGGAGTACCACGCATAAAAGACGCCTGAAACTGGGTATATGGCGCCAATTTTTAATGCTCGGAAACCCTATTTGAAGTGATTGACCGTTGCGATGGCATTTATCAACTTCTTTCCTAGTTGGAGCGGTAAGGCACTGAAGGGTAAAATTGGACGTTGCAATAAGCAATGTGCTGATAATGTTAATCAAAATGTCTAGAAAGATTGAAGTTCTTTTCATTGTGTTACAAGACCCTGAATAAGCGGTATACCTCCCGTCTCTCGACTTGAAAAAAGCGACGACGGTATATGCCACAGACATCAAAGTCACAAGCAAATTCATCCAGCAACCGGCATTCAAAGTCGAGCGCCAGTTAGCTTTGCGACCTGCTGAACTTTTCCAGAAATCAAAGAACCAGCGCCGGTTGGGCTTTTGAGTTGGCATCAAGTCGACTTGCTCAGGCTGTTCCAGTTCTCGGCATTGATGGGCTCCCATGGCGTTGGCTTAAAGACAAATTTGCATTGACTGTTTGGAGGGTATGCGGAAGATTTTATACCAAATCGTGTCTTCCTTGTGGCCATTCATCACTTAGCTGTGGCAAAGTCAAACAGTGGTCGATCTACTTACCTGTATCGGCAATGTACAAGCGAGTGGGGCGGGTTGCGGCCACACCAGTTTGGAAGCACTGCCATCCTGAGATATCCCTTGGCGTGAGCTATTATGGTTTGGGGGTTGATGACTGCATGGCCATACATGCCGTCCAGTGGTCACGTTAGGGAGGAGACGTATTTAGTTCTTCAGAAGTATGCGGCCCAAAGTGAGCGTATCTCACCAAAAAGTGTCTAAGCCTTCCGCACCAACTCACGGCGCAGAATATCCTAAGACATAAGAAGTAGGTGCCTCGTGATCGTCGAGCTGTCCGTTCCCAGCGTTAGTAGTATGAAGTACTCGTACCTGACAATAACAGTGTAAAACTTACGCCATCAATGGAGATGATAGATGTATCATTGATGTATATACCTAGGTATGTATTGTCAGCAGCGGCATTCAAATGCCTGTACCTGGTAAGCATTCAGGGCTCAAGGGTATCTCTGCAGCAGGGAGGCAAAAGCTGCGGAGACCTATCACCGACCGCCCAGCTATCTCCGCCAGGTGCCGTCCCTATCAGGAACTGTCGCTCGATAACGAAGAACTGCCATTTAAGAGAATTGCATATAAGCCATTGATTTCCCCATATTTCGGGTCTACAGTTGCAAAGAATATCATCTTCCACTATGTAGAACCACAGAAAAATTTCCCGCTACCAACTTCTAAAATCTCACTGATTGAGATCCACCTCACGTGCAAACTCTCCTAAAAACCACCAGAAAGGCTGAAACGAAGGCATCGCGACCGGGCACGATACGGGCCCCCAAAAACGATGGCGTGCTACTACAGTAGCCTGCACAACATGCGGCCCCGCAGCACACACACAGAGAGAGAAACACACCACACCCCTCGTGCCGTGCCTCCCTCCCTCCCTCTACAGAACCAACCAGCGCAAATCTCTTACGCGATCGATTCCCCAGTTGAAGCTCCCATTGCTTCCTCCCTTCCGTCGCCAGCACGATCCGGGCGAGCTGTCAGGAATAGCTAGGTCCGACAAGCGCACCGGCACAGGGACTGGGGGCCCACGGCTATGCGTTACCAGATCTAAGCCAGTGGAGCTATTCTAGCTTCGATTTAACGAAGAAGATTAAAAAAGAGATGGATGGACAATAATAGATGGGCATGGATATTGGGCATTATTGTGGGGTCAGGTGGATGACGCTCGCCCGGATTACGGTTCGGTAATGCTAAGTAAGAGAAGGAAGTGGAAGGGCGATTGATGGTGAAGGAGGAGCTATGACGGGATTTGTTCTGTTTTCCCGCTGCTGCCCTTCTTTCAGATGTTTTGGTTCTGTTCTGACGCCCGAGGATGCTGCTGCTTCTTGGTGGTGGGCGGTGGTGGGCTGGGCCCGATGGAGTCATCGGCGGGGCATGATCAACGCCCTTGACTAGGTAGGCACCGCTCTTGTTTTGACTGGGCGGCGCCATAGGGACATAAGAGAAGCGAAGAGACCAGTTCTGACTCCAAGCTGTTTGATTTAAGGTCCGCCCAGGTCGATTTCTCTTTTTAGGCTTTCTGCTTTCTATTTTCCCTTCACCTTCCGAACGTTCATCCTCCAGACGAGTTCACCTTCGTCGCGACGATTCCTGAGCACCCCGATCGGACAGTCAACAGCAACCTTCGCTTTGTTTGTGAAAATAAGCTTTCAGGAATAAGCGCAACCGAGCTACTACATCTACGATCCTCCTAGAAGCTCGTCTGTGAGCACAGAATCAACCTCCAAACTTCTGATTCACGAGCAAAACCATCAGTCCGCCATGAGCTCCGACAACAAGATGGCCTCCTCCGGCCGTGGAGGCGCAGGTACGTTCCCCCCCTTGCCCACTTCTATAGCTCAGTCCCTCCTCCTATCCCCGTCACCCCTCCATCCCTGAATCATTCCCGAAGTCTACAAACCAAACTGACATACAACAGGCAACATCGCGCCCAGCAGTAAAACGGCCACCGCCCCCGTAGACCTCGACACTCCGACCCTCAAGTCCCCCACGTACACCACGGGCCGCGGCGGCAGCGGCAACATGGCCAAGAACGACCCCACCAACCCGGACGAAGCGCGCCGCGCTCAGGACATCGGCGCGCCCATGCGCAGGGTCAGCGAGGGCGAGAGCCACTTCGGGCGCGGTAAGTCAGATATGTACACATAACACACGCATATACACATAATACACCAATATGCACACCTACATACCCTTACAAAACCCCATCTTATCTACATATCATCTTCCCTCCCTCCCTACACTCACAGCCTTTGCTTCTGCTCTACAAAACGAACACGCAAGCATGGCAGGGCAAGAATACTTCCCGTCTCGAACAAACCGGGCTAACACAATTTTTCCACAGGCGGCGCGGCCAACACGGTCAAGATGACGCCCGAGGAGATCAAGAAGGCGCAGCAGGAGAATGCCATCATCGAGCAAGAGGCTAAAGAGAAGGAAACCACCAACACCGGCGGAGCAGTGAAGACCGGGACCGGGGCCGGTCCTGGCGAGGCACCGGTCGAGAAGGCGAAGGGGTGGGCGGAGAAGGGGCTGGATTTCTTGAAGGGGAAGAAGGATAAGAATTGAAGAGAGTGTGTATGAGTTGGTGTCTGGTTCCGGTTTCGTATTGCTTGTTTGAGGGTAGAGGGCTGAGTGTGGTGGGGTGATGGTGGAAGAGGAGAGGAGGAGGATAATGTGTATATTGGTAGCGTGTAGATAAGGGGAAAGGGGAAAGTACGGGGAGGGAGCAGGGGGGAAAGCAAACGGGTGGAAGGGTCGACTACTTTGAGTTCTGTTGATGATTATAACTTTGGGACGGACGGACGCCCTATTTTTAATGACCTCCTGTCTTTAATGTAGAGTAGTATGGTGATTGGCCTTTAACTCTTTTCTATCCAAACAAATTCCACTCGGCTCTTTTCCTAGAGAGGCCAGCCAAGACATAGGCAAAGTCGGCCAGCCCCCACCGGTTTCCACTTCGCGCTTTACTTATCATTACTGTCCGAGGCCTGTCATGTTTTTTTAGGCTGCGAATAGCTTCAGTTGCGGTGAGTAAGCCCTATGAGAAATTGAAATCAGATAAGGCCGGTGCAGCATGTGCTATGATTGGCCTCCGCCCGCCTGCCGAGCTGGTAGCTTGTACCTGGGCTAAGGTGCTCTTGGTCAGCAGTCTAACTGACCACTGGCGGCATTGGCGCCAAGGATGGGCATTTAGTATGTGGTGCTAGGGTCCACATAATCCTCTTGAATTTACGTTTTTTGAGGCTATGAGCATATCTTACCTATAGACCAGCTTCAAAGCTATAAGAATTAGATCAATAGATTAGTCGAATCCGGAATTTGAATTCTGCTCACTCGTCGGCATTTGTAGGGATCAAGCTTCAGATTTGTTAGAGTTAGCATTAGACTATCTGAAGAAACGGGAATAGACAATTGGTTCCCTTACAGTAAAATTAACCGAAAGGTGAAACGTGAAGGCTTGAAGCCGTGTTCGTGACAGTGGGTAGCTTATGAAAAACAAGGCGATGAAGCCTGAGGTCAGACCAATGTTGAAAAGTCATTGGACAATCACGACAAGGGACTTTATCATCGATGCTCCTGGTCCTGGCGATTGGTTTCCGAATGGGAATATTCGGGGCTGGCGGTTTGGGGCCAAAATAATCGCTTGGTCCAGTATCAGAGTTTCTGACTATTACATTGGTACTAGATTGGCTATATATGCTAGGGCTGTCGTTTGAGTCTGCGCGGGAGCTTATCGTGGGTAAATCCAAACTAGACCTGCTTTTTATGCTAGAGCGATCACCATGATTATGACGAGAATTCGTGATACTTAAATTCGTGCTGGATCGGTTGTGTATACTGGCGCTTCGCCGTTCATCGGAGTCTTCTGAGTGGCGACTCAGCCGCCCTCTATGCTGGGATACAACAGAAGTAGCAGAGAAACCAGATTTTGGTGCGGTAAGGTACGACCGACCAAGGACCAGCACCCTTTCCTTGTCTCTAGGGGACACCGGCGATTTCTCCATCATAGAATCAGCTTTATCCATAAGGGCAATCACGTTTTCACGAAGCTGACACAAAACAGCGCCGTCCATCGGAGTGTTCTCAAAGAAATCGGTGGCGAATATGTCGACATCGTAGGACAACAGAAGTTTCAAAATCTGTGAATCGTCGCGGCGAGCTGCCAAATGAAGTGCCGTGCGACCCCAGCGGTCCTTGAGATTAGGATCGGCGCCGCGCGACAGAAGATATGAAACTGTTTGAAATCGTCTCCCAAGAACAGCTGTATGGAGGGCTGTATAGCCAAGACAATCAATTTGCTGACTATAGATGTGTTTTTCCCGACCCTTGAACATTTTTAGATGCTGTAGATGACCATTGTAAGCAGCAAAAGCTGTTGTTGGAACATTGTACTTGTATTCACTATTCTGATCAAAGGGAGCCTCCGTTATTAGAAGCATCTTCATGAACCAAAATGCTCGAGCTGCTTTTGACTCTTTGTATACCTTCTGTACGCTTAACTCTATTTCAGGGAAAAGTTCGATGTCAATGGCCTGGTCAGCCCATTCCCGGATTGCATAACCCAGAAATTCGTAGATTGAAGCGAGATTTTGTAATCCGTTGCAATATAGCTCAGGATTCAATATTATATCGCTTTCTTCATATAGCGCCCTTTCTTGGAATTCAATTTCCAATTCATTAGAACATAGTATAATGAAGTCCATGCATCTCCTAGCTAACAGGGTCTGAGGATTATACAAAGTACAAAATCCCCATTCTTCCCTAAGCGCCCAGAGTTTAGCTATCAGAAATTCCTGTGCCGAAGGATGCAC
>JANIPN010154751.1:0-17576 GCA_027478595.1 Erythroxylum anguifugum
TATTTGACCGCTCCTAGATTGCCACAACCTCTTTGTCAGCTTCTGAACTGATATCAATGACTGGAGAAGGTCTCTGTATATGCATTGCCATGTTGATGTCGACCATCTCTAGGGCAAACTCAACATCCTTCTTCCACTTTTTGAAATTGAAACCAATTAATGTCTTAATCGAAACAATATTGTTGTTTACAGAAAAGGTGACTGCAAAACAGAAAAGGCAATATAAAGATCAGTATAAATGTAGGATAACAGTGATACTTAAAGTATTAAAGCAATATCTATACTAAGAATCTGATCAAACATATTATGAAACACCTTTAGGCTGAATACATAATATATGCAATTAAACCCTCACATAAAAGGCGATTAGAGTACAAACCATCAACTCTCATGGCACTACCACCTTTGGGTGAATAGATCATTTAAACAACATCTTTCCTCCATCTAATGCCTTTATGTGCATCTTAAAACCTTATGTAAGGCCAACACCTTTGGGCAGAATAACCAAACATAAGTCTAGAGACATCCCTTGATATGTGAGCAAAACAATCCAAAATACTAACTTGAAAGGCTACTTTGGTGAATACATCCTCATTAGTACCCTAAAAGGTCCACAAACACACGGGATACATCCTTATGTTATCCTCACATTCTATATTAGCATAATGTATGTGAAAATCAATTATAAATGCAAAAGCCAAATGAATAGTCAAATAATCACACATTCGTACTGAAAACATTATATTTAAATTTTATTTGAGACTTTTATCTTAAAATTCTCAATAAGAGTGACTATCGTGCTTTCCTGAATATCGAAACTACCACACGAGATACAAAACCTTAAGTGTCTCCCTTATGTGTAGTTCAAAGCACGAAAATTCACTTAAAATTAGCTTAAAAAGCTTTTAAACCTTTTTCTGGAATCTAATTACCAACGTAATAAACCCAAAAAAATTGAAAAATCACTTAAAAATTCTCTCGACTAGAAAATTGACCCACAAAGGACCCGAGGTAACTTTACGGGAATTATGAAAAACTTTCCTTTTTTGGTGTTGACGTCAGCACATCACTGTGTGTTAACGTCAGCCTAACATCATACACGTTCATGGAAGGGGCGCACGTGCAGTACACGTGCACGCTCTGATGTGCGCCAAATGTTGCATGCGCCCATACATGCCCCTATGCTTACAATTACTGTACACACGCGCCACAACGCGTTGACGTGTTTGTATTGTATGATGTGTGCATTGCCCGCACCACCAGATGTCCCCATCCTTGTCATCCTCATGATGAGACAGATGGCTGGTGCGTGTGGCGCACGCACCAACTCGTCCCTTACTCGTGGGAGAACGGGTCACGTGAGGTGTATGCAACACTCATCTGTCACCCTGTGGAGACACGTGGGAGGATGTTGCACAGGCCAACTAAACCTCCCTCTGGTGGTTACTGTAGCACCGTTGAGCATGTATGGTGCACGCGCCTGACAGTGCAATCGCACTTCGACAGAGAGGGGATCAAGTTTTTGCACTTTTTGACCCATTTTCGACCCGTTTTTTATAGCTAGCCTCATGTATGCCACTTTCGCGTAATCATATATGCAAAAAAACTTAAAAACGAATCAAAAAGTAATGAAAACCTTAACGGATGAAAACAAAAAAACCTTCGTTTCTGACAACCCGATCTTGTAACTGCTCTGATACCACGTATAACACATAGCATAGAACTTATTACATGTCTCGGATTGTTCATGAAAGGGTTAAAAATTAAGGAAATGTGGAATACTTGATTTCGGTACTATCTCGAATTCTGAAGTGGTTTTCTTGGCCAAAACGAGCTCTAATCTTTCGGGACCTTTACGAGAATCATTCACCGACACGTAGTTAACGTCTTTCTACAGTTTTCTCAAAACATAAGCACCCTTAACGGGTCAAAGAATCCGTATGCTTTAACCTTTATATATAGCTTTCATATCGGACTTCTCTATCACAGACTCGATATAGGTTCGGTCCATACTAATCGGGATCTATTTTTCTTTTGGACTTCGACCTATTAATTTAGATCATTTATTGAGCTACTTTAGTACCTTTATCTGAATTAAATTACGTAATTTAAACAATAAGTTATTAAAAATTGAAAAATATAATTAATAGTTGTCCAACTTTATGAAAAATGACAAAATTTTTCAACAGTAGAGAAATGGAAGGAATTTTGTGAATCTGGCAGTCTCTTCGTTTCATCTTTAAAAATAACCTCTTCTCCATTGTATAAGGTGAAGGCAGGGGTTTGAGTTGTTCACATTTCGTAGAGCGTATCAGAACGAAGGCAGAGGTTTGAGTTGTTCACATTTTGTGGATTATATCAGAAGTTCATGACATTATTTTTTAATCGTATAATCTTAACATTTTTGGGACATTCACATCACCAGCCATTGTTCAATGGATCCACAATTTTTTCTGCTTTGCTTGTATCGAAAGCAATTTCCTATCCCTTCAAAATCGATATGGTCAACTTCTATACATTGGCTAATTTATAATAAGGGAGGGGAGACTTGGTGCTGTAAGTTATCCATTCCCACTTGATTTTAATTAGTCATAATTAAATGAATGCTATTATTGCAATCAACCTATAATTAATTATTAAGTATTAATTAATTATTTGAAACGATTAACAATTCTTAAGCCACAAGGAAAAAAATTGATTTTGTGATTATTTAAGACATGAAGGAATCAACTTTGTGTATATTTATAATAAATCATTCTAATAACAATTATCATATTAGACAGGCTATGATAGTCATGTTTTAATATTTTTTAATTTAAAATTTGGTCCTATCATATCTATAATTACTCTTATAAAATAAATATTTGACATATATTTTTACTGTTATAAAAAGTTATAATATTTTTTATTTAAGTATTTTATTAAATGCAAACAGCGTGTGTACATTCTTTTATTTCCATTTCCCCTTTATTTTATATCCAGTCTAACAACTTTTCATAACTATAAATTGGTTTTCGCATAATCATCAAGGCATATCCTGTAAAGCCCACAAAGTAATAAAACACAACTTACCCAACAACCCATCCCAGGTCAAAGATTATAATGAATTGAATATCGAGAGTGTTATAATTATTGTGTATAAGTATCACTATTAAATATAGGTGAATTCTAACTGATTCTACACAATATCAGGAACGAACTAATATGATCTATAGGGTTGTTACAACTAACAGAGACCAAGTCTGATTTATCCTCTATTGCGCCCCCGCAAGAGCATGTCCCCATCAAGGACATGCATCTTGGATCTAAGAGTCGCATGGCGGTGAGATGATAGAGGCTTTGTAAGAGCATCAACTATCTGATCATGTGTAGAAATATGCATAACCTGAAGCAGTCCGTCACAAACTAATTGCCGCACAAAATGGTAGTCCAAAGCGATATGCTTCATATTAGTGTGAAAAACTGGGTTTTTACAAAGGTAAGTAGCACCCAAATTGTCACAAAATAGAGTTGGAGAGCCCTTGAAAGGAAGATGTAACTCAGATAAAAGATTTTGAAGCCATTGTAATTCAGCAGCAGAGGTTGCAACGGAGCAATATTTAGCTTCAGTGGACAAACGAGCAATCGTTCGTTGTCTTTTTGAGTGCCAAGACACAGGATTGCCACCAAAAAAGACAATATATGTAGACGTCGATGTTTTATCATCGTGATTGCCAGCCTAATCAACATCACTATAAGCATGAAGAGGCAACAGAATATCACCAAAAACCTGAAGAGCCAGTTGTTTCGGCTTGTGTAATTGCAGACCAAAGTTGATCGTACCTTTTAGATAACGATAAACCCATTTTACCTGTTGTAAATGGGTGACAATTGGAGCATGCATGAACTGGGCAAGTTTGTTTATCGAGAAGGCAACATCCGGACGCGTATGAACCATATACTGAAGAGAGCCAAACATCTGTTTGTAGAGTGATACATCGGCAGGTGTCGTTCCATCATCCAAGCAAAGTGATGTAGAAGTACACAATGGAGTGGAGACCAGTTTGGCTTTAGTCACACCAAAGCGATCCAAAATGTCCCTTCTATATTTATGCTGAGATAGGAATAAACCCGTGGACGTAGGAATAAACTCAATGCCCAAAAAGTAACTAGGAAAACCCATATGCTTCAGAGAAAAGGCATAAGATAAAGTCGTAATAAACTTTGTCAAAAACTCATGAGAACTTCCTGTTAATAATAAGTCATCCACATATACAACGAAGTATGCAACAATACTGTCTTTGGTGTATATAAAAAGAGAGGAATCACTGAGGCAATTTTGAAACCCAAAGGACAAAATAAAACGTTGCAGAGCTTGACGAAGGCCATAAATAGCCTTATGTAATCTACAAACATGAGTCGGGTGATTTGGATGTACAAAACCAGGTGGTTGACGCATATAAACTTCCTCAGTTAGTTCCCCTTGTAAGAATGCATTGTTCACATCCATATGATGAAGAGACCAATCGTGGGCTAATGTAATTGTTAGAATTATCTGCATAGTCTATGGGTTGACAACTGGAGCAAAATTCTCATGATAATTAAGGTCGTGTGTTTGAGTAAATTCCTTTGCAACTAAGCGAGATTTGTATCTCGCAATAGAGCCATCCAGATGTCGTTTGATTTGAAATAACCACTTATTACCCACAATGTTAACATTCGGCGATGTCGGAACCAAATCCCATGCATGATTAGTAACAAGGGCATTAAATTCATCATTCATAGAAGCCCGCCATAAAGGATCCTTTATAGCCTGCGAAACACAAGACGGTTCAAGATTGGTAGGTAAAGGGTTTTTGCAAACTTGATACATCTTTTTCGGTTTAAAGATGTTGTTCTTAGCCTGTGTTTGCATCGGATGTGTGTTGGATGTTGCGGGTAGCTATGTGTCAAGTCTGTCAATGTCAGTAGGGAAGGGCAGGTTCGATGAAGGTACAACAATAGCAAACGGTTCGATTGCAGTAGCAGCAGGTATCTGCAGATCTGTAATAGGTGTTGTGAACTTGACAATCGATAGGTTTGGGATAGAAGATGCATTAGGGATCAATTGATGCTAGTCCGACTCATCCATGGCCAAGTGATTGTTAACTGTAGCAGGTGGTGTATGTTGAATAACCGAAGATGGATACTGAGAAACCATTGGGATGATGGACGGTGAGTTTGGTGAAGGGATATAATGTGAGGGTTGAGGTCGGGTAAGAGTTTCATATGGAAACGAGTTGTTATAAAATGTAACATGACTTGAAGTGTAAGTTCTTTTGGTACGTGGGTCATAACAAAGATAGGCATATTGCGAATCAGCATAACCAACAAAGATGCACGGGGTAGACCTAGGTTCTAGTTTATTATGGGTATAGGGTCTCAACCATGGAAAACATAAGCACCCAAAGGCATGTAAGTGACGATAATTAGGTGAAGACTTGTGGATTACCTCATATGGCGACTACACTTTGAGAAGTGGTGTGGGTAGTCGATTAATGAGATAACCGGCAGTTTGAAAAGCATAGACCCAGAATGTGGCTGAAAGTTTAGCATGTTGGAGAAGAGCACGACTGGTTTTAATAATATAATGATGACGTCACTCGGCCGTGCCATTCAATTCCGGGGTATGAGGCGGTGTGGTGAAGTGTGTAATGCCATATTGTCGTAAGAATGGTTTAAGAGCGACATATTCACCTCCATTGTCACTGTAAAGAGTGGCTATACAAGTGCAAAAGTAATTTTCAGCTAAGGATTTAAATTGAGGAAATAGGGTAGAGACATCTGATTTATTACGAAGTGGATATATCCAAACATATTTGGTAAAATGGTCAACAAATACTACGTAATAGTGAAAGCCATCTAAAGAACTTATAGGAGCAGGGCCCCAAATGTCAGTAAAAATCAACTCAAGCGGATGACAACTACGAAGATGTTTATTTGAAAATGATAGTTTGTGACTCTTAGCACAAGCACAGGAAAAACAAGGACTTAATGAAGACAAATCAATATGAAACGTAAACAATTGATTTAAATGTTGTAAGATAGGAAACGACGGATGACCCAAAATGTGATGCCAGTTTTGAGAAGGTTGGTGAACGATGACATTGGTAGTAGGAGATGGCTTGGTGAAGTGTATGTAATACAGATCGTCAGTACTATTGCCCTGCAAAAGAACCACCCTCGTTGATGCATCCTTCACCTGAAAGTAGGTATCAAAAAATTCAATAGATACATTATTAGTGTTGCATAGTTGCTTAATGGATATGAGGTTAGTCTTAAGAGACGGAACATGAAGAATATTCTTCAAAGATAATGGTTTTGTACGAGTGGAGAGTTTTGATGTACCAGTGTTAGCAATCGGAAGACCCAAACCATTACCTACTACCAGCTAATCTGAACCATCATACGGAGTCACAAGTGAAAGATTATGTAAATTGTTAGTGATATGATGAGAGGCACCGGAGTCCACAATCCACATGTCAGAATCGAACGACTGATTCTTTTGAGTAAAATTAGCCGCAGATTCCCTATTATGTGGTCGACCATAAATTTTATAACAGCACTTGGCTGTATGTCCGGGTTTGTCACAGTACTAACAAATCATAGAAGAAGAGACATGAGAGCCGCCGACTGCCGTGATAGAATTTCCAGTGGCAGGAAATGAGTGGAATGCGTCTGTTGTTGCTGCATAGGTACAGGAGTGAGCTGCTATTGCTGCATAGGGCCTGGGGTGTGTTTATGTGATTTCTTGTTAGTATTACGATGGGAATTCCAAGTTTGCTTATTTGTGACCAGTGCGGTAGAAATAGCAACATTTGTTAATTTTTGGTGTAGGCCATGAAATGAGATCAAGGAGTCTCTAGCACAGATTGCTATCGTAATCTCTTTATATTCTGGTCCAAGACCATTAAGGTAGTGAATAACCATGTCTACATCTTCAAATCGATTGCCGATGATTGATAATTCATCCGAAATTTCCTTAAGCTTCTGTAAATAAGAAGCAATAGGTTGTGATCCCTTTTTAAGATTCAACAGTCGATCCTTTAATGAGATTTAACGAGATGACCCGAGTTGTCGATTTTCCGGCATAAGGCCTTTGAAGGATATCCCAAGCTTCTTGCGGTGATTTAACTAAGGACATCAAAGTTAGGAGTGTCTCCGACACTGAGGCAGTAAGGGCATGAATGATTAACTGATCTTGACAAATCTAGTGTTCAAAATTCGAGTTTGTAGCCGGTGGACACGATAATGAGCCATCCGTGTATCCTTGTATACCGTAGCCAATTAGAAGGGCAGACATCTGAATTCTCCAAGCCGGATAATTTGATCCGTTCAATTTAACAGAAGTCAGAGTCAAAACCACAAGAGTTGTTGTCGAGTTTTTCATTGATATGGTGTTTGCAGGATTTGTAGTGGATAAGGAAGCATCTGTGTTTGTCATGGTGATTATCGGCAGCTGCTAGAGTTATTAGGATAAGAAATTGAATTAAAGATGGATATGTCGTTAAGCTATACACTTTGATACCATCAAAGATTATAATGAATTGAATATCGAAAGTGTTACAATTATTGTGTACAAGTATCACTACTAAATACAGGTGAATTCTAACTGATTCTACACAATATCAGGAACGAACTAATCTAATCTATAGGGTTGTTACAACTAGCAGAGACCAAGTCTGATTTATCCTCTATTACCATAAACTATAAAAAAACATAAAAAGCCCTGGAAAATTTAGTGAGCACCAACGAAATAACATTCTTCTTCATTTTTCTCTCAACATTTCCAACTAGTAAGTATCTAGAGCACTACTCTTTCTCCTGCATGTGACACTTTTCTTATAGGTTTCTTCCTTATATTTGTTTTGTAGAGAATTGGGAGAAAGTTGTAGAGGTTAACAACTCCAAATTCTCTTAAAAGATAGGCAAAATTCCACGCTACAACAAAACAATCATTCGGCAATGATTTCGAAATTATCACTAAAAGTAAGCTTTTGGCGACGAATTATAGATTTCATAAAAAGTCAACCTTCTTGTGACGTTTTACTTAATTGTCACTAAATAAATATATTTGGCGTCGGTTTTCACAAATTGTCACAAATGGATTAACATTTAGTGACGACTTGTTGATGGCGACTATCGTCGCTAAAAGTCTCCTTTTGGAAGTTAATATTAAAGATTATATATTTTATGTATTTCTTAGGAAATTTTTGATAAATTTTTGTGTATGATAGTATTCTTAAAAATAATAATGTTAAAAAGATAATTTTATAATGATAAGTGTGCTTAATAATCTTAAGGTTAATTATAATTGATATTTATATGGCTTTTTATATTTTTTTTGTTTGCATTCTTTATAAATTTGTTTAAATATATAGCTAATGCATTCAAATTCTATAAATTTGTTTAAATCTATAGGTTTATACACAAATGATTCTTTAATAATGCCTATTGTATATAGTACTATACCTTAGTTCATACAAAAATTTTATGAAAATAGAATGGAGCATCTAAAAATTGTAAAATGATTTAAAGTTTTAAACATATTGGTGAAAAACAAACGCATGGTAGGTAATTTAAAATTTGAAAAGTAAAATTTTTTAACATAAAAAGATAAACATACCTAAAGTTTTAATGTTAATAAGATCAAAATATCATAAATTTAAGTTTACTACTATTCTTCAACATTAATATTCGTTGAAAATAAAATAATAATGAATATAAATATTGAAATATGGTCAACAATATAATATAATGATATATGATATATAACTACTATAACATTTAATTAGAAGTTTAACAATTCTTACAGAGAAAATAATAAATAAAGTTTTACGCCTAATATTCCCTTGAAACAAAAAAGAAATATTTTTTTTTAGATTCCAAGTGACATTAGAATTGGTAGAAAAGGTATAGGGGTTTCCAATGTCTGGATTCCCAAGAAAGCTCCTTGCATGTTTCAAGCCATTAATTGACACCCTCTTTCAACTACTTATTTTCTTTAACTAAATTTGCAGAAGATGTAGTCAATGATTTCACAAATGCAATATGGATGATGGTATTAGAAGAACCATATATACTATGCATTTTACCTAATGAGTAAACAGTATAGAACAATCAAAGCTAAATCAAATGGTATTAAATTCGAACACATGCATACCCAACTGATAAACTCTATCATCATCATAATGAACATATATAGTTTTTGCAATCGATCACTATTCTAAAACAACCAATTTTCCTAGTCTTGTAAGGATCATTGAGATATTACCACTGCCTCCATTTTCATCCATGTTCTGTTGAAGGTTTGAGGAAGCTTAACACAACATATAGTATATACAATCAGATGTTCATGTAATAGCTTCCTAATATAAAATGAGATATAGATAATAAAGAAAGAGAGGTAGTTCGGATGATATTAAAAATCTTGAAGAAGAAGATCGGCCATGGAATGCAAACAATGATTAATGTTTGATGAGGATATTTGTTGTGCATTGATTTGTTCTTCATTAGGGAGAATTTTGCCACATTCCTCCTAGCGTAGCTCATTTCCACCGTCAGAAACTAGTTACCACGTCGACATTCTACGATGAATTAATGTTAATAGTTTTATTCTAAAAAGTCAATTGAAGACTTCTTATTTGAATGTTCCAACATTCTAGCAATGTTAATTTTGTAATCTATTAAGTGAGTCTACATTTAAAGATAAGGTTGAAATATTCGAACTTATACGTTTGTTACCTATATATGTTTTGATACCTTGCTAATATTTTTTGGTTTTGACTATTTCACTTTTAATTGTTTTGTCTAATCTTAGCC
Organism: Erythroxylum anguifugum; assembly: GCA_027478595.1. NCBI lineage: Eukaryota > Viridiplantae > Streptophyta > Magnoliopsida > Malpighiales > Erythroxylaceae > Erythroxylum > Erythroxylum anguifugum. The sequence goes on from JANIPN010154751.1 coordinate 9,841, forward strand.
TCATTACTTGTTGAAATAAAGTCATTTTGATGGATACATCTATATGCTATAAGTTGTAGAGATTTGGTATAAAAGCAATCATATGATAAGTGTGTATATAAACATCTGTTGCAAAAATATCCTTCATTCTCTAATAGACATTTCATCAAACAGTTAGCAGGCTTTCCTCAAACAAGCATGAAAGGTCGAAAAGAAACATTGACCCATACACATCCAACATAGAAACACAATTCACCATCTTCTAAGTACAAACATAAACAAAACCCATACATTATAAGCAGAAGACAAAACTCACATAAACTCCTAAACTTAGCAAAAAAACAGAGCATAAGAAGGAGGGTTGTTGAAAATAGAAAAGAAAAACAATACCAATACAAGTGACGACAGTTCTTCGACGATGACGACTACAAGACAAGAGATGACCACAGTAAAGGCGACGATGCTTATTGGACGATGAATGAAGATGAAATATGATGGCTATCATGAAAATGAGGGGAGGTTCATTTTAGTGTTAATAACATAGTAGAAAACAACATCATTTGCAGTTAAACAAAACGACGTCGTTTTCAATTAATTAGGAAGAAATATATCATTTTTCGTCGACTCAAAAAACTGTCGCGAAATGGCGGATCATTACCATTTGGCTTGATTTTTGGTATGAAATTAATATAACATTATATTAATTACCATATATAATTATATTTATTGCAATGTAATTAAAAATAATTACAATATAGTAAAAAATGGAAATCAATATTAAATATTAATATCATATTCTTAATAATCAAATATAATATTATTGACAATGATTGTAAGTTTAAAAATAAATTTAGTTAACAGCAATAACAACAATGTCAATTTAAAAATTTATAAGACTAAAAGCACAAATTTAGTTTTTATTACATAAATTAATTATTTTTATTAATGTCTTAAAAAATATATGATTTGACAATTTTATGTGGTGTCATAAAACTCTATTTATTATATATAAATTCTATAATATTTTATAGATTTTATATATTACAAAAAATTGTGGTAAATATAATAATCAATAGGAAAACTATTTGGCGACGATTTTAGAAATTCGTCGTCAAATATGTCATTTTGCGACGATTCTCAAAGATCGTCGATAAAAGGTTAGCAGTGTACATTCATATGGTGACATCTTTAGAAATCATCATCAAATGTTTTAATATTTAAAACATAGAAGGAAAACAACGTCATTTGTTGCATTACAAACGACGTCATTTCCTTCCCTTTTAAATGGTTGCTGGTGTACATACATTTGGCCACATTTTTATAAATCGTCGGCAAATGTTGGAACGTTTAATAAAAACAAAATGATGTGTTTTGTTATGTAACAAAAGACATAGTTTCCTTCCTCTTTAGGTAATAGGCATAGGATCAGAGAGGCAAATGTTGGGACATAGGATCATAGAGGCACAAGATCGGGATTCTTATCTGATGCAGATGAGAGAGAGAGTGTGTGCAACAAAGTAGGGGGACTAACTTTCAGTAAGAGTAGAAGGAGCGTTGGTGATTGGGAGGTGAGTTTGTATGCCAGATGCAGATGGATTACGAGAGGAGATTTTTAAAAAAAGCTCATAGTGCACTATATACTATACACATCTTGGTACTAAAAAAAACATTAGAACCTGAAACCTTATTACTGATGGCCAATAATGAAGAAAGATGTAACAGAATTTGTGTCAAGTTATTTGACTTGTCAGCAAGTTAAAGATGAGAATTAGCCATTAGCAAGAAAATTAAGCCATTCTTTTGTGAAAATGGGAGAAAATTTCAATGGATTTTATTGTAGCATTACCGAATACCAGACGTGGACATGATTTAGTTTGGATAATTATGGATAGGTTGACTAAATCAACTTATTTCTTACATGTACAGTAGACAAAATCCTTGTATAAGCTTGCTAAGTTGTATGTTGGTGAGACTGTGAGGTTACACAATATTTCGGTGTCTATTTTATCATATTGAGATCTACATTTTACTTCTCAATTTTGTATGAGTTTACAAACGACTTTGGGGAGTAGGTTGAATTTGAGTACTGCATTTCACCCTCAATTGGATGGACAATTGGAGCGTATGATTCAAACATTAGAGGATATGATGAGAACTTGTGTACAAATCTTTGAGGGTGATTGAGATAGATATCTACCTTTGATGGAGTTTGCATATAACAATAGTTTTGACCCTACCATTATTATGGAACCGTTTGAGGCAAAATGGTAGGCGGTGTAGAGATCCAATATGTTGGGATATAGAGGGTGCTAGCTTGAGGTATCGAAGTTGGTTTAGAAGATAATGGAGAAAATAGGGGTGGTATGGCAATGCTTAAAGGCAACTCAAGATTGGCAATGATGATCAACATCGTCAGGAGATGGAGTACAATGTTGGAGATGTGGTATTTCTTTGGGTATCACCTTCGAGTGGAATTCTGAGGTTTGGTAGGAGAGGGAAGTTGAGTCTAAAATATATCAAGCCATAAGAAATTGTACAACGTGTGGTGCTGTCAGCTTACAGATTAGTATTACCACCAGAGTTATCATTAATTCATGATGTGTTCCATTTGTGGATGTTGAGACAGTACTGATCTGATCGTAGTCATATTATATCGAGGCTTGAGATTGAAGTTACAAATGACACGACGTATAAGGAGGAGTCAGTGGAGATATTGGATAGACAAATTAGGAAATGAAAGAGATGAGAGAATCTGATGGTGCAACTTTTATGAAGTCATCATCGTTCTCTAAGAGAGGCGACTTGGGAGGTAAAGGAGGAAGTTAGATGTCAATATCCTCATTTGTTTGGATCCTTAAATACATAATTTAATTTCAAGGACGAAATTCGTTTAAGTGGGGGCGATCTGTAAAGCCCACAAAGTAATAAAACACAACTTACCCAACAAAACAACCTTCTTCTTCTTCGTTTTTCTCTCAACATTTTTCAGCTAGTAAGTGTCTATAGCATCGCGTTTTCTCCTGCATGTGACACTTCTCATAGATTCCCTCCTTTTGTTTGTTTTGTAGAAAATTGGGGGAAAGTTGTGGAGGTTAATAACCCTAAAATCTCTTTAAATATAGGTAAAATTCCAACAACTATTTTATGTCTTTTTGTGATTTTTGATCATCCTACACTAGTTTATAGTGGGATTGCATGTTGTGGTTATTTAGGACAATAATTGAAATCATGGAAAGGGAAAAAATGGAGAAAATGTGGCTAAAAAATGAGAAAAAAAGGAGATAAGAGAAGAAGAGAGGGTGAAGAAGATGACATTTTTGAAAAATTCAAGTTACATGAAGGGGAAAAATGGGAAATGCAAATAGTGAAGGGTAAATCTAGAATTTACTTCCAAGAAGGGCATTTTTGGTATTAACTGAAATGAACGAGGGTACAATAGGACTTTTAATTAGTTAAGGATATTTTAGTAATTATGGTGGTTAGGTTAGTAAAGATATTATTTTTATAATTAAGAATAAAGTGGAAAAGGAAATAATGTGAGATTATTAAGTGTAATTGGGTTGGAGATTTTCTTAAATTACTCTAATATAATTTTGTAATTTTTAGGTTTAAATGTCCGATTAAGGAGTAATTTGGACTATTAATTAGTTGAGACTGAAATTGAAGTAAGGATAACTTTGGATTGTACTCTTAGAATAACATATCATTTTGTTGTTAGTAAATTATTTTATAGAGATTGATATTTTGAATTAATCATTAATTAAATTAAAGATTAATAGTTACATACGTGAATTATGTTTATTTTATTATCAAATAATTAATACAGTATAACGTGTTTCACTTTTATATTTTGTAATGTTTTGTAAGGTGTATTGCTTGTTAATTCGACAAAAAATGTGTTAATTAAATAGAGATTGGTTGATAATATGTTATGGATAATCGGTGAAATCAAGAATCGGTGGCTTACCTAGGATAAACTACATTTGATAGTCATAGATTGATAAGTTGTTTAGAGATGAGCGAGAGATGGCTAAGTATATGTCCGTGGAATAAGTACCGAGATGTCTTGTATCGATGGCTAGGTACTAGAGTAGTACCGGAGTACCAAGAGAAATTGATAAATTGAGGTACCTTGTGCCGATATTTATACATTTAATTACATTTTCGCTTGGTGAGAGATTATGATGAGTGGAGATGAGCTGGCAGATCATTGAATATAAGCCTACTAGGTTAAGCAACAATAGTCAATTTAGTTATAAAGCATAAATGACAACTATAAATTAATATTTGTGTTAATTATTGTTTGGTAAAATTTTGATATGTTTGTCTAATTGTTTGGATTAGACTGAGTAATATTGTGCATCTTCATATTATATGAATGACTTAATCACTTGACTATGTTTTATAATTATATATTGAGTTAATTGGTTTTAAGGGTATGGTCAGTTACCTTTACTGAATAAGAAACTCATCCCTTGTCACTATATATTTTTCGGAGATCGAGTAATTGTTGATAACCACAATGTACGTGATTGACAGAGTGAAGAATAGGTGTGGTCAGCAGATTACTTGAGTATATTTGTGTGAATGTATTTTTTTATGTGATAGTTCAGAGAGTTGTATTATATAGAATACTTTTGCATCTAAGGAACATATCTCTTTTAGAATTAATGATGATTTTAGTAATTAATATTATACTTTTAAAACAATTTGGGTAATTGTGGTTTATGAATTTTTGAGAGTGTCACAAAGCCAACTTGAAATATAAACACAGTTTCCAAATTTGTTTTGGCCTTTAACTAAGTTCACCAATAAACCTCCATTTTAGCTGTACCACTAACTACAAGATTTGCAATTTCACATGGCTGAAGTTGCGAAAACACAAGATGTTAATAACTTACCAGAAGGTTTAGCCGCCATATTAGCCATTGGTACATCCAATCCACCCAATTATATGTACGAAGTTGATTATCCTGATTTTTAGTTCAGGGTCACCAAAAGAGAGCAGTTGATAGAGCTGAAAGAGAAGTTCAAGCACATGTGTAAGTAACCAATGTCATATATATCAAAGTGAGAGTAAACATTATTCTAAAAGAAAAAATATAGTAAACAACTTTAACTTCATTTATAAAATTCATTCAAAATTTTCAATAGACATATTTCATAATCTAATATAAAATATATTATATATGAAAACATCAATAAAATTAGTTGTTGCAACTATATGCTTAATGTATTAAATAAAGCATTTAATTGATTTTTTTGATAGTTTTCATTAAAAGCTATATTTTAATTTAACTGAATGTTCACACTTTGAACTTTTAAGTAGGATCGCTTGACGTCCAGATAATTTGACTTTACGCACTAGCTTCTCAGCCATTTTCTTCTCCGTCTCCTAGACCTTAAGAGTTTCCTTCCAAATAGATCATGATGCTTATTTTTCTATTCTGCATCCATGCATTTGCATATGTAAAAGTTCAAGAAAAATTGTCCGTGTAATCATATGTTTACGATGATCAAAAGGCGAGAAATCAGCTGTCAGAAAGCGTCACCTTCATCTGACTGAAGAAGTTCTGAACGAAGACTCAGGCGTATGCTCTGGTTACGATGCTTCTACCGGTGCACGCCTAGATATTGTAGTTAAGCAATTGCCTAAAATGGCTATGGAAGCCTCACTAGAAGCTATAGAAGAATGGGGACAGCCCAAATCCAAAATCACCCACCTCATTTTCTCTTCAATTGCTGGAGTGGATATGCCTGGAGTTGATTTACATCTAACAAGCCTTCTTGGTCTCCAGCCATCAGTCAAGAGAATCATGGTATATCAACAGGGTTGTTACATCCATTACAACAAAAACATAGAATTCGCGATGTTTTTGGAAAAAACGTCGCGAATTTTTGTATGAAAACGTCGCGAATTTGTGAAACGTTTCACGTCATATTTTCAATAAAACGTCGAAAAATAGTGAGTGCGACGTTTTGTTGATTAAAACGTCACGGAAGGTTTGGGTTTTAAAACTCCCCCATTTCCCTCCGCCCCCACCAGAATGACGTCGTGTGCCCCCGTCCAAAACGACGTCGTTTTCATTTTCTTAAAACTTACACCGCCCCCACCAGAACGACGTCATGTCCTCGCCCCCAACACAACGTCGTTTTGGATTCTTAAAACTTACCACCACTCCCCCCCAAGAGTGGTTCACACCCTCTTCCACTGTTTTTTTCTTTTTTCTATGCTACCACCACTATCACGTTTCACTCTATTGGCTCCATGTATTAAACCATTTTGTCTCATTCAAACTCACGTTGCTCACTTTCTGCGCTGCCACTACTTCTTTGGCTTTTTATTTGTTGTGTATTGAATGTCAAACTTTGCTTCACGGATAACCACAATCCTTCTTTTTCTCTTTTGCCGCTAGTTGTTGTTGTTGTCCTTGTTTTTTTAAAAAAACATTTTAGCCTCTTCTTCATGCAAAAACCTTGGCTGCTACTATGCAAAAAGTTAACGTTTATTTGGGTGGCCAAAACCTTATCGTTTTGGCCCTTGCTTCCTTTAATAGCTTTTCTCGCTTTAGGCTTTTAAAGGTCCCAAAATCTAATACGTGCCTAGAATTAAAACAAATAACTCTCAATTAGTGCAATTTAAACATTAAATGGACAAGAGTTTAGCAAATTATGTATCAAAAATTAATATAAAATGTCCATTAACAACACCCCTGATAACTTGCATTTTGTCATGTTAATTCTTTGTGTTTTATGTTTTTTTGGTAGACTTTTGTGATGTTTTGCTTATGTTTCTATGATAATTCCTATTTTTGTATGTTCTAAGTGATGAAATATCAAGTGATGCAGTTTAGAGTGAAATTGGCTAATCTGGAACTGAAGATTTCAACATGACCATGTTGAAGGTAATACAGTGCTGTGCTGGCAGATTCCCACCTACGAATTTACCTTAGGATTTGGGCCTCAATAATAGCCCTCTTTGTTGACCAAGTCAAGTTATGGCCTTGAAGTTTTATTTTTGACATGTAATTGGGCTCTACTTTAATTCATTAAAAAGGGGGCCCCACTTCATTTAATTAGAAGGAACAAAACCTGTGGAGGACTAAAGAGGGTGGTGGCAGCAACAAAGAGATTGAGAAAAGAGGGGCCCACTTCATTGGAATAGGAGAGAAAACCTAGAAAAGGAGGGTAGTGACTAAGGAATTGACGGCAGAGAGAGAGGGGGGAATAAGATTTTAAATATATTACAACAGTGAGGGGCGACAACTTGGGGAAGATATATTATTCACAAAATTATCATCATCAGGTGAGAGTGGACGATAGTGGTTTGCGGCAACTTGAGAGAGAGGAAGCTTGAGAGATTTGTACGTGATAAAAGTTGACGGTGACAGGAGCTTTTAGGAGTTATATTTATCACAGATTGTGACAGCAGTGGCTTTTGGGGAGCTCTAGAGGTTGACGACAACTTTTGGGGATTTTGATTTTATCAAAAGACAGTGGATTGCGGCAGTAGCTGGTTGAGTGATTGAAGACTAGAGCAGCAGGCGTGGAACCCGTTGAAGTGCATTTTAGGAGCTAAAGTTGGTTCGTTCGGTAATCGTGAAGGTTGAACTTCAATTTTAATTTGTCAATTTCAGCTATAATAGATAGAGTCTAGTATTATGTGTGGCTAAGTTTTTAAATCTAGACAAGGTACTTTACGTTTGATGCATGTAGTTCGTGAGACTCCTATGGTTTAATTGTTTTCGTTTATGTCT
>JANIPN010154949.1:0-48135 GCA_027478595.1 Erythroxylum anguifugum
GCCTATGCAAGTTCGGCCGCAGGTATCCTGTAGCAGCATAGCTCCTTCTACCTGGATCAGTAGTACGATTGACCGCACCCAAGCTTGCGTAGAATCCCAAATGATCTCCACTCCACGCGTCCTGAAGTGTCTCCTTAGTACCACCAACGTCATAAGCAGCTTTGCAGAAGTTTTCCTCTAGAGGCATCCAGTGGTCGTTGAAACTGGTATGGATAGGTCCATCTGTCCCGTGATACTGCTCCTTTGCAGTTGTTGGCATGAACTTTGGATTCGGGTGCTCCTTCTCGGGAGGGTCGAGAGTCTGGTGTTTACGGAAGTAGGGAACAAGGTCGTTCCATCCCCAGCCCTTGTTTCCAAGCGCCTCCCATCCGTCGTAGTCATTCTTCGATCCGCGCACGTACATTAAATAATTTATTCCACTAGAGCCGCCGAGAAGTTTACCTCGCGGCATAGAGTACTCTTTGTTAGCGGCGTGCGCCTATATGCATTAGCATTGCCTAGACGGCTACGGCCTGACTGCAAGACAAGACCACGAACTACTTAGCCTACCTGTGGTTTGGTCTGAAAACACCAATCGTACTTCTCCCTTCCAATTAAAGTTGGATACAACCCTGGTGTATAGACTTGAGGATCGTCCATGAGATTCGCACCCGCTTTCAAGTCAAGTCATCAGGAGCCAAAGAGGCTTTGTTTTCTTGGGTACCATACCTTCGATTACTCCGACTCTCACGTCTGGATTCTCCGAAAGCCGCACGGCAACGCAGAGACCCGCTGTACCGCCCCCGACGATGAGATAGTCATAGCTTTGGTTCAAGAATTCATCTACGGAACACAGCGCAGATGGTTTTTGGCCCATGACCTTGCTTGCAGCATTTTTGATAAACTCCATTTTATGTCAATAGAGTAAAAGCCTAACTTGAGTTTGTTGAATTCATTCACTCTCTCCAGAGAAAAATGTTGATGCAGCTGCACCATACCACATTTTTATATCAATAACCGACATGTTCGGGTGGATGGAAACCCAGCCGCGCGAACACGAGAGGAGATCTCACAGGCCAGCGGGATGACTGCGAGGACAACAGGGCTGCAGATGAGGAGGTGTGCGGAGTTCAGATGCTGCGCCCGCATCTCACGTCCCGTTTCCTTCGAGCATGGCGGGTTCACTCGGACGGAGCTCAGATTTACCCCATATCGAGGTGGAGATGACTTTGCTGTAACGATGATCTCCGTTCCATGGAATATCCCAATCCTCGGCCGTCGTGCTCGCCAAGATCTAACACAACGTACATCTAACCCCCGTCGTACCCGGCATCCATCCTGTACGAGGACCAGATGTTAGTGCGAAATAACCGTGATCTTCCTTTAGTTAGAAATCGATTTGTTGTTAATTATGAAGCAACATGTTCCAAGCGGTAAGGTCTTAGCATGATTGCACAAATTCGATGAGACAACTTATCAGGTTACATAAGCGAGTGCAGCCTCCACCAACTGCCAACAGCAATGACGCTCCCGATAGCCTCCTTACTGGTGCTCTCTTAGTCGCACTAGATAAACACGAAGATGAGTGGTTACTCGTGTATACCACTGCCAGGCATCCATAAGCATAGAGGCAAGAGTACCAGACCGCCTATATAAAGGTCACTCAGGACAATGGCTGCCATACCATCGAACTCAACCCTCTCTACGACACCCGACCTACATACACCAAAACAACCTCAGCAAAAGAAAGTACCTCCTACATAGAAGGCAACTCCCAAAAAAAAACAAAATGACCACCAAATCCCTCGTAGCCATAGCCGGCGGCTCCTCCCCGGGCCTAGGAACAAGCATGGTAACCGCGCTCCTCACCTCCCCGACCTTCCGCCCCATCATCCTCTCCCGCGCCAAGCCCACGCAGCCCGCAGGCAGCACCTCGACAAGCCCCCAGGGCGTCGAGACCCGGCACGTAGACTACGACGCCAACGACAGCCTCAAAGCCGCGCTCGCGGGCGTGCACACGGTGCTCTCGGTAGTGATGGTCGGGGACGGGCCGGGCTGGCTGCGGACGACGCTCAACCTGCTGCACGCGGCGCGGGCGGCGGGAGCGGTGCGCTTCGTCCCGCCCGAATGGGGTCTGGGCCCCGGAGCGCACGAGATGCTCCGGCCCACGTTCGACCCCAAGATCGCGTGGTGGCCCGAGTGCCTGCGGGTGGCGGCGGATGCCAAGGCTAAAGGGGAGCGGTTCGAGGTGGCTCGTTTCCATCTGGGCTTGTTCATGAACTACCTGGGCTACGGGGCGCCCTTCGAGTGGGAGCGGGCTACCGGCGGCCGCGGCGAGGACGAGCCGAATATCTTCTTTTTCCTCGGGGAGCTGCGCGCGACCTTGCCCGTTAGCGAGAACGGGGAGGTGGTGAGGGCGACTATGACGGATATGGAGGATGTTGGGAAGTTCGTCAGGGCGGCGGTGGAGCTGCCTGAGGGGGAGTGGGACGAGGACATGTTTATGGCTGGGGAAACGGTGGATCTTGGCGAGGTCATGGCGATGTTCGGGGAGATCGTTCAGAGGAACGTCGACGTCTCTTTCGAGAAAAAGGCAGATATAGAAAAGGATGAAAAGGCCGCTGAGGCAAAAGGTGATTTTTTCGGAAAGCTCAATAGCCAATACAAGCTGTGCTATCTAGAGAACAAGGTTGGTGTGGGGATAGTGGATGGAAATGTCAATCGAAAATGCCCACACGTGAAGCCCATGACCGTGAGGAGGTTCCTTGAAAGATTTTGGACCGGAAAGAAAGGTGGAGAATAAGGCAAAGTTTCACTGTCAGGCCTCTTAGGTAAATGATAGAGCACTGACAATCATAAAAGTTAAATGATAAACAATTAATCCAACGCTTTAATTACTACCTCTTCGATCAGACATCTACTCGTCAACTTTAGTGATTTTTGTAAATTCAAAGCAGGTCATCAAACGATTTCCTTAACGAGCTGGATATACAAAAGGTAACGACAAGGGTATTGGGGTATCGCTGCAATAAACAAAGGTAAAAAAACAAAAAAAAACCATAAAACTCTCTCTGGATCTCTCCTGGTAAGAACTACTTCATCTGGAAGGATGGTGCTAGCGCGGACAAACTTGAAGACGCGGCGACGCCTTTCTTTTCGTCTGAGGATGGTCTCGAAAGCTTGTTAATCATTCTAAAGATGTGAGTTGCGAGTAGTCGCAGTGTTTGAACGGACTCTTCTTACCTCTGATGGTCTCCTATCATGTCGGTGTTGATGCTTGAGAGCTGCTTAATTCGCTCCTGTATTCCCGCCATCTACGAAAATCATAAACGTCAGCGTTATGGGCAACAAGTCTATCGCGATCCAAATGAAAAGGAGTTAAAATGCCAATTGAATGGCGCGGTCGAGAATCGAAAGGAAAGGGACTGCCCACAGCTCCCTCAATATGAGATCCCATCTCCGTACCTTCCGGCGCTGCAGCGCCCCCGGCATCCTCGGATGCCCACCGAGAACCTCCCAGCCCTCCTGTTGGGGTACCATTGTTTGCTGGCTTGCCCAGCTTAGTCTTCACCGCAGTCAACTCTGCTTCGGTAGCCTTCAACTCGGCTTCAACTTCACGGAGCCGTGCCGCATTTCGCTCAGTGGAGCCCATGTTGTCTTCCAGCTGTTGCTTAAGCTTAGCATTTTGCTCACGTTCCTGTTCGACTAAAAGCTGTGCAGCCTCGGCTTCTTTCCTACTCCTATCAAGATCCTGTTGATGTTGCTTGGATCTGCTCTGTGATCGGCGCCTTGACTCCTTTTGAGTCTTTGAAAGCTCTGTGCGAATGGTCCCTAATTCCTCATCAAGCTTCTTCCTACTGCTTAAAGCGACCTCAAGCTCCTTTTTGTGAAACTCAATGGTGCTGTTCGCTTCCGAGAGCTGTTTAACAAGACCGTCACGAACTTCAGCTCCTTGCTTTCTTTCTTGTTCGCGCTGGCCTTCTTTGGCTACGTTATCCCCCTTTTGTGCTTCCAACTCATCACGAAGTGACTTGAGCGAAGTCTGGATCTCAGAATCGCCTTCCTTGAGTTTTTGGTTTTCAGAAGTAAGAGATTGGAGCCTCTGGTGCTGAGAAGCAACCTCTTCTTGTGCAGAGGCGGATTCAGATTTGGCATTCGCAAGCATAACACGGAGTTCATCCAGTTCGGTAGCATGCTTTTCCTTCAATAGTCGCTCTGCAGCGCCTTCAGTTTCTTGGCTTGCTTGCAACTTGTTTTCTGCCTCAGCAAGCGCCTCGCGATACTGAACTACCTGTTGTTGAAGCTCAGATAGAGTTACTTCGTTTTCTTTCTTTGCGGCTGCAAGCTCGGCAACATGGGCCTCCTGGGACGTTCGCAGTTCCTCTAAATGTTCTGTCCGTACCTTTTCAAGCGCTTCGGGCTGTTTCTCTGCCTCTGCACGCAGAGAACCTACTTCTTGTGAATGGTTAGCTTTGATTTGGTCCAACTCGGCAGCGTGAGATCCAATAAGAGTTTGATGCTGAGATTTCTGTTCTTCGAGAACGGTTGATGATTTGTCGAGGTCATCCTTGAGCTTGGCGCTCTCATCTTTCAACTTTGCAATTTCGGAGGCATGACTTTGATCCTTTGCTTGACTCTCTTCGTCAAATGTTTCCAACATCTTCTTGTAGCTGGACGCTTGTGTCGTTTGGTCTTCAAGCTGCTGTTTTAAGTCTGCGTGCACTTTAGCAGCCGCATCTCGCTCCTCAGTTATTTGAACTATATCTGCCTTCAGCTTCTCAGATTCCGATTCTAAAACCTTCAGGGAATCTGACTTCTCTTGAACCAGCTCAGCTTTAAGAGACTGGATTTCTTTATCCTTCGACTCCTGCGCCGCAGCAAGCTCTTTACCTAGGGAATCAATGGTAGTTTTAAGGCTCTCGAGTTCCGTATCCTTAGATTTGAGATCTTGCTCTAGTTTGTGAATAGAGTCTACCGAAGTCTTAGATGTCTCCGCGGCTGCAGTAGCTGTAGAAAGCTGTGCGGTAAGCTTCTTAAGCTCATCATCTTTGCTTGCCTGAACCTTGCGAACGTCATCTTGGAGTGCTTCTATAACATTACCAAGTTTGGTAATCTCGGCTTCCTTCGTTTCTAGGCGCTCAGCCAATCCAGAATCCTTACTGATCGTTTCCTTTGCGGTCTCTAACTCAGCCTTCAGCGTGTTGTTTTTCGAGGACAAAATATCGAGTTCTTGGTCCTTCTTCTCGGAAGCATCACGAAGTTCATTCTGCAAGTTTTTGACAACCTCATCTAACTTGGCCATCGCAGTGGACTTCTCTTCGAGTTCATTTTGCAAATTCAATCGGTCTGACGCACCTTGAGTAGCAGTCTCAAGCTTCTGCTTCAACTCTTCGATCTCGGAATTGAGGGCATCCATCTTCGAAGTGGTCTCTTGTTCCTTTGCCTGGCCTTGTTTGAACTTCTCTTCGAGAGCATTTAGAGCTTCTGAGTGTGACTTTTTCTGTTCTTCCAGTACACGATCTGCCTCAGCCTTTCCTTCTTCCACGGCTTTGGAACGTGCCGCCTCAACTTCTTCCAGTGATTTTTGTGCCTTTTCATCATGAGTCGCCTTCGCTTGAGCCAGTTCAGAATTCAGTTTATCCTCTAGAGCTTTCAACGCTTCTTGATGAGCGTTTTTCTGTTCGTCCAAAAGGCGTGTTGTCTCGGCTGAGCCTTGTTCGGCCGCTACAGCTTTGGCAGCTTCAAGCTCTTCCGCAGACGATTTTGAAAGCTCCTTGTGCCGGCTCTCAAGTTCATTAATATAAGCCTCTTTCTCGCTTAGCTGGGCAGAAAGCTTATCTTCTATTACCTTAAGAGCTTCGTCATGCGCCTTTTGCTTCTCTTCTAGAAGTTTGGAAGTTTCCGCTGATCCTTGCTCAGTCGCGGACTTTGCAGCCTCGAGATTTTCAGTTGCTTCCTTATGAAGCTTATCCAAGTCTTCAATGCGTGTATTCTTTTCAGCTACACTGGTTTGGAGCTCTTGAACCGCCTGGTCGTGATTCTTTTGCAAGTCGGCCAATTTGTTAGAGGTGTCCTCCTCATGAGCAGCTTCGATGTCTTTCTTCAACTTTTCGACCAAACTTTGATGCTCACTCGCTTGATCCGCCAGTTTGGTATCTTTCTCGGCAAGTTGCGCCTTGAGATCTTTCAAAGACTGCTCGTGATTTTGTTTTAGATCGTCCATAGCCTTGGATGCCTCCTCAGCACTTTGCTGACTTGCAGCTTTAACGGCAAGTTCGGACTGAAGTTTGCCCAGCTCCTCTTCATGGCTGCTAGTGAGTTGGTCAAGTTTGCCGTTATGCTCGTTGATGAGTTCTGTAACGGCAGCTTCATGATCCTGTGCCATTTTCTCAATCTTCCCCTCATGCTCTTGCCTGATACCTTCAGTAGCGGCTTCAACCGCTTTAGAGGCTTTCTCAGCCTCTTCGCTGAAAGCAAGCATCTTCGTTTGAGACTCGGTAAGTTCTTTCTCAAGCGCAGATATCTGTACAAAAGTGAATGTCAGTGGAGTTTCCCTTCAAATGTGTAGATATATACCTTCTCATAGCTCGCATTAAGTCCATTCTGAAGCTCTTCGACTTTCTTGTTGGAATCGACATCTCCAGAACCGCTATCTTCCGCTGGGGCAATAGGCTCTTTCCCATCGAGCCGACGAGCTTCCTCCAGCTTGCTCTTCAAGTCCACAATCGCTTCGTCCATGTTCTTTTCGGCCTCTTCCTTTACTTCATCGCCCTCCTCTGCCTCGTCAGCCATTGCAACACGCAGCATATTGTGGACTAGATTCATCTCCTGGATCCGCTGCTCCATGCTCATCGACATCGTAGACTTTCGAGACTCGAGAGTGGGACGTATGGGCTTCTCGGCCTTTTCGGGGGTCAGGGTTTTGGAGGGAACTCTTCTGGAAGAAGGAGAAGCTTGAACGGTACTTAAACGCTTCTTAGCCTCTGGGGTTGACACAGATGGCGTTGCCCTCGTTGTAGCCACCGGCCGGGTGGTACGGGCGGCGCTCGACAGGGTGGAGGGTCGTGAGGTCGTGGCTGTTTTGGAAGCATCTTTGGACGTAGCTGCCGCTGCCGGGCGAGTAGTCAGTGGCCTTCTCTCCGTCGTAGAAGCTCCTCCGAGCGTAGTTCGCCTCGAAGACGCAGCTGCAGCTGACTTTGTATCTGCAATTTTTGCCGACGGAGCAAGAGAAGCTCTCTTTGCAGTTCCTGAGATGGTGGGCTTCTTGTTTTCTGTTGCCGTCTTTTTGGTTTCGTCAACAGAGCTAATAGAGGCTCTGGACCGATGTGTGGTAGGTATTGCCGGCTTGCGAACCGTTGTGGAAGCCGTAGGTCTTGCAGGAGGCTTGCTAAGCCCACTACCAGGTGCAGTTCTGCTACTTGCAGCCGTAGAGGCAGCTTTGGAAGCCGAGCTTGGTGCAGACCCTGTCGTTCGCTTCGCCGCCGTCAGCGGCCGCTTAGGAGCGACGATCGACTTCTTTGGCGACACTGGACTCGTAGGAGTCTCCGGCGCGTCGTCAACCTCAGGTCCAGCGTCATCGTCACCCTGGATTTCTTCCTGGACTTCCTCCTGTGGGGTAGCTTCGGTGGGCGGGTTGTCCACCACAGCTTCCATTTCCGGGTTGCAGGTTATGAATCAGGGACAATCGAAAGTCCAAGGGGAAGTAAAGCTCTGGGCAATGCTGCTTCTAGTCGAGAGCTGAGGCAGCTGACTTTATGAAACTATACGCTCGAATAGGTGCGAAGCTCTATTGCAGAAAACAGAAGACAATGGACAGAGCTAAGTTTAAGGGGCAAGGAACAACGCAGCACGGTGGATGTGTGAGAATGTGTGATGGTGCTAATGCTATAGCTAGATACCCAGGGCAGCCACCCGCCAACTACTGGCAGCGGTGGTTGCCTCTCCTTGTGGGAAATTTGAGGGAGCGAAGCAGGCGCGTCACCTGCCCAGACCAAAAGCGCGACGAATAGCAGGAGCCGCGGCCGCCCGAGCTCTGGTCGTTGGTCTTAGCTCCACCTCTACCGCCCCTTCCGGCTAGCGGGGCATCTTGGGGTCTCGCATCCCCCACCACGATCACCACCCCGATCACCACCACGGCCACCATCAGTAAACTACGCGCTTTCCTCGCCAGTCACAGACTCGCAGGTACACTCGCCCTATACGTGCGAAGATGCACCTCCGCTCCTGTGAGAGGATGCATCACTTCTAAAGTTGGGCATACATGCCATCAAGGTAGACTCGGATCCTCTAAGCCAATCAAGCAACCACTATCCACTCCTCTTCCAGGCCGCTAACAAATCGAAAACAAGCAACAGCAGCGGTCCAAGCCGACTCTCCGCGCATATCGACCCGTAACAGCACGCAGTCACACGTGGACCAATCCCTATGGACTAACAACCTGAGGTCTTAGGCATCATCATCTCAAGCTTGTGAGCCACGAAGGAACGTTCAAGTTCTTCTCTTCAAAGTACCCGACGGCCGATTCTTTGCAAGCCAGAGCTTGTTCCCTTATATGATCCGCTCTAAGGTTCTTGAAGGTTTCGTCGCTCAGACACCTAGAATATCGTTGTTCGACTTTCGGAAAGTTAGCCTGTTCCAACAAAGTTATTAGTAATTTACGGCAGTGAGGCTTACCAGGCAGATATTCGAGATTGGAGAGTAGCTCCCATAGCCTTAACATTCTACCATCATCCCATACAAATCGCTCTCTACGATCTGCCGGCGTGGACGATACCCTTGTTCGATACATTGTTTGAGTCCACACCGACAAGGCCTCGCTGTCCCTCAATTCCTGCCTTCGTCGCCTTTCCATGTCGGCCTGCCTTTGCCTCTCCAGTTCCTGTGCCTGTGCTTCCATTCTCTGTTCGGCCATGCGCTTGTCCCAACCAGCAAGCTTTGTTTTTCGGTGTCTTGCTGCTTCTGCCTGTTTCAACTTTATCCTCTTCGCATCCTGCACCCAGCGCGGCTCCCAGAGCAGCTCTTCCACAGGCGAGTCTTGAGGCGAACTCTCGTATCCAAGATCCTCCTCCCTTGAGCTATATTCATCACCCGTTGTGTTTCCTTGATTAGGACGACCGCCATCATCATGGCCTTGAGCACCAGCCGTTAAAGACTCAATCCTCCCACTGCCACTGAGTCTAGTCCTCTTTTGTCGCTCACTCCTTTCCTTTTCTCTTTGTTCTCGCTCCGAACGCTCCTGGTCATCATGTCTCTTCTTTAACTCTTCGTTATACGTATCCCAACGTATCCGAGCCCTTTCGCGGCCATGTCCTTCGGCTAAAGATTGCAATGCGTCATTTATTGTTCGAAGCGCTGCTATATAGGTGACTGTGAACCCCATGATCGGTACATTTGTACTAGGCTTTATCTTGGACTCCCTCACTTGAATTGCCAGGGATATAATCGGTCGAAGTATTCTTTGTATCTCTTCAGAGCCTTCAACAGCCCTGGTGTTTTCGATTACCTCTGATTTGGCAAGTATTACCCGCTTGAGAACCTTGAGCATGTAGTAAATGCCCGGGCCATAAAAGTCGGTCAAATCGGCTTCTCTCTTTAGACGCAAATCCTGCTTGAACGAGTTTAGAGTTTTTTCAAAGGATTGAATCAGTATATTACTATCGTTCCCCGGATCTATACCATCGTAGAAGGCACGTAGGTCGTCACAAACTGGCTTAAACAGTTCACGATATTTTTTCGTTCCAAAAGAGATCCTGCCTTCGTTGTCTAACCTACCGAGAATCCTCAGTGCCCTCCGATGCTTTCTTCTTGTTTCGCTTATTTTGCGCCAACAATCTATCGAGCACGAAGTGTAGAGAAACGAATCAACTTTAAAGTCATCTTCGTCCACGAAGCGAAATGACGTCGTTGATTGGTTTGCTGTGCTTTCTTCAGACACCTCATCAAGCTCGCCCTTTGACACATTTCCAGATTCTGTGTGATGCGCTGGGGTGTAATCGACATCGATCTCTCCTTCAGACTCTATATCAGCCGCGGGGACATACTCGATGTCAGAACCGCCTTCTGAGAGCTCAGCCTCAGCCGTCACATAGTTCTTTCCAATAACTTTGTGGCTACTATCTGTAGAGGCTTCATCTCCAGTGTGTGAAGTATTTGTTCCAGTTTGGTCTGTCTGCAATCTTCCGCCTCGACGTTGTGTCCCCCTCCTGCGACGAGTCGACCCAGCTCCTCGCGCTGTCCTGTCCGTCCGGCTTACATGCTCGACTTCTTTCTCATCCTCAGAGGATACCGGGACTGCAAATGGATCATATCTATCTCGTTCGGCTGAACGGGAAGCGGAGCTCTTAGTAGGTTGCGGGAGATTCGCAAGGGATCTTGTCGATTTCTTCTTGCCTCTCTTCAAATCCAAATCGGCCGCACTCGTGGTATTAACGTATTCTTTGACGGAAGCGCTCTGCTTCTCTGTCCGAGCCTTTTCGATTGACCTGCTCGTTCTTTCTGCTAACGATAATCCTTTTAGATTGGCGGTCTCTTCGTCAGGGCTCGCCTCTCGTGCTGCTCGGCGGGTTTTGGTGGGCATATCGCCACTTCATGAGTGATGGTGCACACCCCACAACAGATGAGCCTTGTTTACTCAGGCAACACTTTAGGTGCTTTTGATATGTGAACAAAAACTTGACGTCGCAAAAAGCTTTGGTCGTAGTGGGGTGCTTTGTTTGTTGACTATGTGGGATGTGATGAGGTTCCACATCTAGAGCCTACGAAGAGTAGCTTGAAATAAAGTCTCAGAGTAGAAAAACAGAAACAATGGGGTTGCCAGCTTGACTAACTCCGATTTCTTCTACTAAGAACTATGGCATTTATTATATAGTCCTTTTACGCATGCCAGTATAAAATCATTTACTAAAATATTGCAGCATAATCTACATAGTATAGCCTCTGGTGTCCAGGCAACAAAAGCTAACCCTAACTTTGGCCAACCCGGAGCCTTCGTGTGGGCGATACGGTTATCATTCCGGCGCTGAAAACGATAAACTTCAGAAGTTACACTTATTATCCAAGAAACTTATGAAATTGTATTTAAACACTCGTTGCCTGTAAAGAGAAAGGGATGGCCTTAAGACTTGCGATCCTTGATGGATCTGAAAAGCACACATTTATTATCCCAAGCAAGAAAATAAATGAACTCGAGGATATGTCGTCCTTCTGGGTATCATATGGTTACCGGGACCTCATGACATTTCTTATGCAGTTGAATCACTCTATGTTTCCACTCAAGTCGGATGCGGGCGGTGATGAGCAGAGCTTCAAGACATTTGAGACCAATGACCCTAGCCACCAATTTCCCCAGACTATTGTCCGCTTACAGGAGCTACTAAGTTCTCTTGACAAGATAAACGACGAAGTTGAGCTGGATACAGGGCCTCGAAGATTTGGTAATGTAAGTTTTAGAAAATGGTTTGAATTGCTTGAAACTCGTTCAGTGGATTTGCTCAAAGAGAAGCTCCCTCCGAGCGTAGTGTCATTTGAGCACCAGAGTGCTGTTGAGCCTGTAGATGAGCTCAAAAAATATCTTATTGGCAGCTTCGGCAGCTCTCAAAGGCTTGACTATGGAACAGGACATGAACTGAGTTTCCTCGCTTTCTTGGGTGGAATCTGGAAACTGGGTGGTTTCGGACAATCACCTAGTGACGACGTCTTGAGAGATATTGTAATAGGTGTAATTCATCCGTATGTACTCGAGCCTATACTGCCAAAAAACAATACTTTAA
This sequence comes from Erythroxylum anguifugum, assembly GCA_027478595.1. Lineage (NCBI taxonomy): Eukaryota > Viridiplantae > Streptophyta > Magnoliopsida > Malpighiales > Erythroxylaceae > Erythroxylum > Erythroxylum anguifugum. The sequence goes on from JANIPN010154949.1 coordinate 11,748, forward strand.
TGCCTACTAGGTATCTGATACTCATACGAAAATTGATATTGAGGTTCTCATTGGAACCCGCTGGTTCACACGGTGTTTGGGGCCTCGACGACCATTCTTTTCTTCCTTACATATTTGGCAGCGCTCAGTATGGGCCCGCCATCAAATCCAGCGATCCTGTCCCAATAGAAGGCTCTCTGATGGGAGCTCCAGATCCTGGCAGCATTGTTAAAGCACGGGTCGTAGAGAAAGAACGGCAGCGAAATCTCTACTTTGGGGCCATCGGTTTCATTTACGACGTGAAAAAAGGTCCTTTCTGGGAGCACTCTCCGACTTTGTATGACATATCAGGCGTAAAAGCAGGTTGGGGAAAGATCAATAAAGTATGCAATAGCTGCTGTTCTACACGTGTTCTAACAATCTCCGCAGGGCATGGTCAAGATGTTTGATGCAGAGGTATTGGGTAAATTTCCAGTCGTCCAGCATTTCCCATTTGGATCATTATTCAGATTTGACCGCGACCCTAATGCCAAAACGCCGACTTCTACTGTACATACCATGAGCCAGCCGCCTCGATCAGGAGTTGATTCTCCCGGAGCAACATCAAGCGCGACACCTTCTGCTCCGATGCAGGCACCATGGTCTCAGCCGCATTCGGCGGCCTTAAGTGGCACTCAGGCCCCCTGGGCGCCTCGTTCCACGCAACACCCACCAGTTTCAGGACAGAGACCACAGTCGCGAACGATGAATGCTGCTCAAACCAAGGTGTCTAGCCCGGAAGGGGAGCGAAGTAGCGACCAAACCATGCCTCCACCTACAAAAGCTCCGTGGGCCAAGTAAGGTTTGACAAAGGCAGATGGCTAAGACAGTCGTTCAATTCTCCGGTACCTCCGGTTCTTCTCTGGCTAGGGTAGGGTGCAATCGAGGCCGTGACTGTGGTAGACGGCAATACTTGACGTTGTAAGGAGACAGATGATTAACTGACCCGATACATATACATAATACGCGGGGTCTGTCAATTTCTTCGTGCGAGTTGCTTACTGTTCAGAGAGTGTTCGAACAGAGGATACACGCATGATTGACGGTGTTGCCTGCGGTACGAGTATTACATAGTATGCGTGTATGCTCTTGGATAGTGGTAACTCTGGACAGTAAGAGGCGCCGAGGCGTTACGCTACGCCTCGAAACTCCGAGCGTGTGAAGTCGGGTCCAGTGGAGACTCCTCCACTGGTTGGCCAGAGCCTCAACCCGGCTCGTAAAGAGTACCAATAATGGCGGCTAAGAGAACATAGAATAACTAAATAAAAAGTGCGCACGCAAGTTTAATTTACACATGCACAGCCTCCGAAATGAAGCAGTTGAAATTACATGTATTGTGACAACCTTGGAAGCTGACAAGCAAAGTTCGGATTCCTGGGCGCGAGCGGCAGTAGCTGGACCCTTGTTTTCTGGGGGACAGGGGACAACTAACGCGTATCCTACTTATTATTCAATTTAAAGCTAGCTCCAATTTCAATTTCCCGACATCCTCAACTCCTTAGCAATCCTCCTCTTCACGAACCTCGACTCTTCCCTTTTTTGCTACGCTCAGCATCAGCATCGCTATAACCTTCATTGTACTCGTTGAACACCCTTTACTCAAACCTGCAAATATGCCTGGCATTCGTAAGTCATCCCTCCGTCTTCACGATTCCGCACGTCCGCAGCTGCCACGGCATCTTCTGACGAAGGGACTGGACATTTCCATCACCCGTCTGACATCTGCGAACGAAACAAAAGCTAACGGAACACTTCTCACAGCCCCCAACGCCGTAGAGAAGCTCAAGGAAGTAGCCAAGGGCTTCTTCTCGCGCAAGAAGAAGTCCAAGGCCGCTGCCACCCAGGAGCCCGCTGCGACGGCCACGACCGAAGCTCCCAAGCCAGACGCAACCACCACCGCTCCGCCCGCCGCGCAACCCGCGGCTGCCGCAGCCGACGCGAAGCCCGCAGCGGATCCTGCCGCTGGCACTACCGGTAAGCAAGCTCTCCAGCCTCCAGTTCCGCTCTCCTCCGGGTTCCACAACCCATACCCACTCACTCACTCGCTCATCTCATCATTCTCGATCATCGTGCGCTGACGTTGTATGTTTTGAGCAGCTCCCGCACCAGGAGTGACCACTCCTCCTGCCGACCCCAAGACCGGAAGCGCTACCGCTGATACCCCCGCTGGCCCTGTTCCGGCCACGTCTACGTCCGCACCCGGTCCCATGCCGCTCGGGTACGTGCCCGAGCCCCCGCGCCCCAACGCGCCGCCTGCTGCTACCGAGGCGCCCAAGGCATAATCGACAAGCACATTGAGGCGATGGACGGGTCTTGTGAGGATCGTAGGAGGTGAGGATCGTGATATGCGTGTGGCTGTTGTAATGTTTGATTGTCGGCGATGAGCCTTTGAAGAGACGGGAATGGTCGGGAGGATTACGAATGGGCCAATGGGCCAATTTTGAGTGCACGTGTGCGTGCGTACGTGTGAGAGCATTTCTTAGCGGAGGGTTTTTTGTGACACGTGTTATAGCTTAATACCCCGAGAATGCGTATGTTGAGTTTGCTACGGTTGAGTCTTAGTGATGCATTGTGCAAACCATTTAATCTAAATGTGCCGTGATTGTTACTACTAGCTTCAGCTGCTTTACTTTGGATATGATAGCCACTACACAGCCTATAGTTGGCTACTCATCTTTTTTATATGGGGCTGCTTATTAGGTTTTAGTTCACGCGTGATTTATAGTGGTCAAAGCTTACAATTCAGAGAAAATAATTCGATTGGAGGATACCGAAGGGCTCCTCGAGAAAACCACAAACTTATCTATAACTTGCTTGGAGACGATCTGAAAAGGCACATCCAACGGGGATATGGCCGTCGACACTAGACGATCTCTCATCAAGAAAAACGACATATTTCTACTCCATGCGTGTCGGAAACAACAAACCTGTTAATCCAATTTCATCTACGTTTCAACTGAAGCGGATACGAGAATGCACGTACCGACTTCTGATTCAAGGGAAGGCTCGCAAACCTCTTTACGTCTGGTAAGTCTTCGGTATCCGATGAAACACCGTCTTCTATCAAATCGATGATATTCGGTTCCAGTTTGTCAGAGCAATCCGACATTATATCTTGGTATCGCCGGTGCCTCCAGTTGTTATCACATGCCTCGCACATTGGTCTATACCTCTTGAAGTGTTCGTCTGGAAATCTTTGGCCATGGCAAACATTGCACAAATGTCTTCATTCAGAGTCCTCTTGTGGCTTTATGCTCATGACAGATCCCTTACATCTCGAGGTCGCCATGCACGCTTCGGATAACCACAGTATGAATTACACAATTGTGCATCGGTGCTGTTAAGTTAGAGGTTAATTAATACTGGGACATCGCAGTCTGAAGAAGTCTCATCTCGTATGCTCACTATTATCCAACTAGTAGAGCAGCAGTGTCTGGGTCTATGCCTGCCATTTCCTTGAGCAATTGTGAACATGGCCTGCAATAGAACTCCCCACTCTACCAGTGTACCATATTTATGAGGTCCTAGCCTCGCAAATTGTACGAAATTGTTCGGCCTTCTCTTCCTCCTTTTCAACAAAGACTGGATCGCTTCGAATAGAGTCTGGTTTTAGGTTAAATATGCTCCATCGATGTTTGTTGCCTGAGGCATACTCTTGCCTGACATGTGAGAGTGAAGAGTTCTCTAAGTTTGAAGAATCAAGATCCGAGGCGCTTCAAGAACGTGTCATTTTTGTTCCATTATTGCGATTGTCAAGACACTGTTCGTTTGCGTCATTGCTGACGCCCTGGCTCACAGCTCTGAGTGGAGCTCTCGGTGATTGTTCGTTTCCCTATAGTTGAAGCAGATTCTTTCGATATACCTCAGATAAGCTGTGGAAGCTAAATCACAGTTCTAAGATGAGACTTGAACCGTAGGTACGGAATTGGGTAGTATTTTGTTTGTGTAACTGAATGGAGAACGTCTTGTACGCCGGAAGAAAACCGAAGTCAACAAAGCAAGCAGATCAGGATATGTATCACTTTATGCTAAAATTAGGTTTAAAGAGAAGCTGGACACCAAAATTTCTCTTAAGCTTGTGACAAAAGCTGTATTCTGCGGCCTATGATAGTCAATAGAGCCTACTATAGCGCACTGAACAGAAAATTTGTCGATGCAGCACAATTCTGCCAACAAGAAAGTAGACTAGAGCTATTCAATAATAGAAAAAGGGAGTTAGGGGCCTAGCAATATCATCGAGAGCAAAGAACCAGCAGACATTGAGCCAGACTAGATGATATTAGAAACAGGTGTAATTTTCGTTAACCGTAATGTTACAAAAAGAAGTCGTCAGTTTTAAATTGAATACGAGCAATTTTTTAATAGTTAAAGGATGTACTGATTCCTTTCACTTAATCTAAGATAATGGTTAACAACTCAACAGTTAGTATTGTATTATGGACCGACAGAGCTACTCTAGCTCGTCCTGCTTTTGTCGTAAGTGTAGGGTGCGACGTATTGGCTTTTGTATTGACTTTCGAGCTGGTCTCTCTTATCTTCGACTATGTCTCGGCGTCTTCGAGGGAATTTCGAACACTGATGGAAATATCCTTAGAAAGTATTTTGGGCTAGAAAGGGGTAAGGAGAACGTGGCAAAACCGATACGTATGATCAAACTCACGTAGAGCTTGGCATATATTAGTATCTTGGGTATCAAATTGGATGTTGTAAACTGATATTTTGGTTGCAATGCCAAGGAACTTGGTGATACCTTCGACTCAAAGTAAGGCCCCCCGAACGATTCAATCCACCTACCTATGTAACTGTCATGAACCTTACAGTTTTCTCTTGAGGATATACAACATGTGTTGCAAAGCAAGGCTTCATCGGCCATATGGAGATATACTGTCACCTCCGGGGGGTGACTACGACGAGGCTCCTTTCCTTCAGCATTGCATATGATGAAATTCGGACTCGTCATTCTGTGAAAGTATCCGAAATGTGCAGCCAAGCTCTCTCACGCTGGGCATTCTTGGCCTTGAGATTTTCAAGACTTTAGTGACCAGATATAATCCAGGCAGACTTACTCAAGCCTGCCTTCCGGGGCCTTACATTTATGTGTAAGACACGGTCGACTTGGCTGATAGCACCTGTTCGAGACTGCATGTGCAAAGCATTGATGACATCTTTCTCCAAGCACGATAGAACAAGAATGCGCGCGTCTCGGGCATCTTTAACTTTTCAGGTATCTAAGGTGAGCTGGCATGCATAACAACTCTGTAGGATGCAAAGCCAATCATGAGGTGTCTGTGCCCGAAGCGTTGTGTGCTCGATGGATGGGGTCGCAGATCTCTTTTATGACGGATTTGGGAGTGCAGGGTATTTTTGCAGGCACGTGGCGAAGGATGGCCGCTCGACAGAAAAAAAATATGGATTGCGAGTGCGGCACAGGCAACTTTCAACGTGCCAAAGCCGATCGAGTCAGCTCGCGTGCGTCAGCAATACATAGTAATAATGAAACACCGCGAAAAGGCGTGGAGGCTGTTGGGATATTCGCCAATGATGTGCGGCTTGGCCCCCAGACCGCCGAAGATCTTTGTCCCTGCACAAATCAAATCACTCTGGCACTCCCCATACGAGTTAGGAAGGGCCATGAACTTATTATTGTTAACCATGTCATAGCAAGGGATTCCCTTCTGCCATCTGAGAGCACAGACGGAAAACGGCAGATCACCCGCAAAGACCTGCTTTGAGGCTTGGAGAGACCGAGCGCCCATACCAATGATACCATTCATTATTATTCATCTCAAAAATTTGCGCACCATACATAGCACAAGGCCTCGATGGCCTGACGGCCCAACCACCTCAGCCGCAACTTAAAAGGTTTGCCATGTGGCAGCCTCCTCCCCCAAGAAGTCCAGGCCTCATGCGGTTGGAGAGGTTGGACCGACGTTCCATGATTTAATCTCGATTAAGACATAAGTCGGTCTCGCACGCTGTTCCGGGAAATTGCTAATAATTGCAGAAAGCAAAAAAGAAAAAAAAAAACATAATTCTTACTTTTGCTATCGTCATCCGCGCAGGAGAGACGCCAAGCAAGTTTCATTTTTAGAATCAAGTAGCACTCAAGCGAAATGGGAGGCGCTTCTGTCCGACGTTTCAGGGGCTTCCAGCCTTCCGCTACCCCAACCCAGAGCAGGAACACCTCCCGAAGTTAAACCACCGACCGTAGCGAATCGTTGGCCAAGAATGCCGTATTCCACCACATTCTAGGCGGCGAAACGAGCGATATATCGGGCTGACCGGTATTTGCGTTCGAACTGAAGTCGCGGATCTCACGACGGTGAATTAAAGGGACGACGATGATGAGGGGATACATCGGAGCATTCCATTCGAGTCGATGCTGCCGAAAGGTGAAAGGGGCCTGTGTGACGAATTTGCCTTCTGGGTGGCTGGGCCTGGGAGGACCGCCTTAGGTTGCGGGTGGGCAAGTTAAAAAAAAAAACTATAAGCGTGGCAGCAAGAGGCAGCAGCCCTCCCCCCCCCCTGAGCCGAGCACCAAGGGCCAGGCGATTTAAGGCTGTTGCTTTTTTGCACTGCGCTTGGATTGGTTTGGCGTAGCCGTGAAACGCACTCTGGCCCTTCTTCCACCACGTGCCGGAGGCGTGGAGTGTTGCATCAGAGCGCAAAGCGCGCCACGGCTTCCTGAAATTGGCGGGTGGTGAAACGCGCAGTGTAAAGGGGGTGTGTAAAGGGTGTACCCAGCAAAATGGCATGTTTTCGAGAGAGAGGAAACCCCGAAAAACACCGTACACATAAAGCTCGTCGGACATCGAACATTGGGACATCAGTGGCCAGCGGTATCAACGAAACCAGGACGACAGGAGGCCTCCTCTGCGGCCCTAGGTGTTACTTCGAGGGCTAGCTGGGCCTCCCCGGATGCCACCATTGCCATGTGCTCGAGGAGTCAGATCCCGCCGCCACCACAATCCCACGGCATCAAAAAATGCTACCCGAAACGATACAGAAACACATCGCCGCATACGCTTGTGTATATGCGTACAGAAATAGGAGAGCCTCAGAAAACGGATTTTTTCCTCTGATACCTCCGATCTTGGATCCTTCCTATTTTGGGGCTCGAGCGATCTTCCCCTCCTGAAGCGGTAGAGGGAACACGATCGCTTCCTGCAAGAGCGAGATATAGACATCCATAAAGGTAGTAGATGCAGGCAAAAGATGCCATAGACTTGCCTGTGTACTCGTACGCTCGGTTGTTCTCACTACTGTGATAGAATGTCTAACGCTGCCCGTGCTGACTCTCCTCCTTACTAACCCCGCTAGAGTCGATGGCCCCGGCGAAGTGTTTCTAGTTGCAACTCTTGGTGATTCACTGTTGGGAAGCCCGAGGTAGATACCGTGAAGAAGAGACGTCTAGAATAAAAAAATTAATAGGGGGGGCCGCGAGACAAGAATAGCGTCCATGGAAATTGGTACAGATGGACCAAACTCGATTTAGTAGGCATGGCGTGTCAGTAAACTTTCCAGCCGCCGCCGTGGGGAGAACATCGCAATAAAGGAGCATTCTAGATAATTTATTTCCGGAAATATGCAATGCATCCATCTGTCCTGATGCACTTCCTGCATAGGTCTCGCGTGGAGCGGTGCGACGGACATGCGGCTGGAGCTGACGGCTTAGGCCAGAGCAGCGGCGAAGAGGGGGAAAAGGGAGGGACAGCGACCCGCACAGTGCTTACGATAGAAAACCACAGTAAGATGCGACGGCTGGCAACAGTTGCACTCTCTGCTGGTGGCATAACTGGTGGTGAAGAGTTTTGTTGTTTGTAGTGTTCCGTTCTTCACTGCGTGTCTGAGTCTTGTCTCTGGCTGGCGGACCTCCTATGCAATGTTAACCCCCCTGTAACCCTTTGACGTGGTGGCAGGTTGAAGGGAAACAAGCCCGGAGCTGATATCATTGGCGACGGCAAATAATAAGGAAAAGGAGGGTCTATGCAAAGAATGATGATATGCCACATGGTAGGAGGATGAGGATGGAGAGGCACGGCGACCAGCCAGACGAAGCTGTTCGAGTCGACGCTCGGGAGTGGCCCGGGCAGGCTCTCTGGGGGGTCTCTGGGTCGCTACGACCTGCGAGTCGTAAGTCGACGGAGCTGCTGCCCTGCGGTCCACCACCCATTCATATCTCCTTGTCCGTCTGTTCGAAACAAGCCAGCCATGCGGTGTGAGGGTTTTGGGAGTGAGCCACCGCTTCCCGCAGCCGCAATGTGAGGTAGCTAATAAATCCTGCTGATGGTAGTGGTCGTCGTGGTTGTGGTGGTGGTAGCGTATTTAGCGGAGGTGGGTGGTGCCAACGAAACGTCCAACTGATCGATCAATCCCTGCCCTGGAGAAGTTAATAATAATTAACTGCCTCTTGACTCCACTGCTAAATACTACCGCTGCTGTTGCCGTTTGTGACTTATCCTTCTATTCTAACTATCGGACTTCGTACCTCTGCTTGTGTCCCCATTCTCACGATCTCCCTTCTTTCTTTTGCTTCATGAATGTTCTTTCATTGTCCCGCTCGATCTTGAATCTGGCCCAGCGCGGCTGATTTTTCTGCCCGCTTTCCATTGGCCGTACACCGCCTCAGCCCGGGCATTTGTCGTCTGAAAGCCCGTCCTCCTTGCGCCGCTTGCCGCCTTGGAACCGCACACTCACAACGCCGAGACCTCTTCCTGTCGACCGCGCTGCACTTCTTAAGCTGTTGTACACCTCGCAGCATTGATGAACAGGACTCTCTTTCACTCCAGTAGATATCTGCTCCAATGGGTAACGCCGCTGGCAAGCAGGTGGTCTTCACCGATCAAGGTGCGTCACCCGCTGAGTCTCACCTCACCCCGCGGCTCTGTGGACCAGCCCGGGCTGCAGCAGCTGATATTCGTCGGGCTTGTTGGGCTAATCCTAAATTTTCTTTCAATAGTCAATCTCAATCACTTCCGACTCCTGCGGGTCGTAGGCAAAGGCGCCTTTGGGAAGGTTCGCATAGTTGAGCGGAAAGACACCGGGCTCACATTTGCCCTCAAATACATACGGAAAGATGAAGGTATGAGCGAACCGGGCTACGGTATCGCATAACTTCGGCTGACCAAATTCCAAGTGGTAAGATCGGAAAGTGTGCGGAACATTATCAGAGAGCGTCGAATGCTGGAACATCTGAACCATCCGTTCTTGTGCAATTTGCGGTACAGTTTTCAGGACATGGAATATCTGTTCGTCTCTCAAGGCTTTGCGAAGGAATATCTCTGGCTGACCGTACTGTGACAGATACATCGTAGTAGACCTGATGAACGGTGGCGATTTGAGATTCCATATTTCTCGCAAGACTCTAACGGAAGAGGCTGTGCGCTTCTGGATGGCAGAATTGGCTTGCGCTCTGCGCTACGTGCATAAGCAGGGAATCGTACATCGCGATCTAAAGCCAGATAATGTTTTGTTAGATTCGGAAGGTCACGTTCATCTTGCAGATTTTGTAAGTGCAAAGAATCAAACTTCGCCGAAATATTGCGGCTCTAATATTTGTAGAATGTTGCTTCTGAGTTTCGCCGTGAGAAACCTCTGCACAGCAAATCAGGAACGCTGGCATATCTTGCTCCTGAGGTGTACGGCGGCAAAGGTTACCTGGACGAAGTCGACTGGTGGTCGTTAGGGGTTACGTTTTACGAGTGCATATACAACAAGGTAAAACATGCCCACAGACGTCACAAGACTTATAAACTGACGCCTATCTTAGCGACCATTCGACTCGCATCACCATGATAAATTAGAGAAGGAGATTTTAAAAGCCAGCCCCAACTACCCTGTAACTCAACCTCCAGTATCGATGCCTTGTCTTCACGCCATAAGCTCTCTCTTGGAGAAGGATACCCGAAAACGAATAGGAGCTATCAGCTTTGAGAGTTTCACAGATAACCCGTTTTTCCGGTCTATTAATTTTGATGCCCTTGAGAAAAAGCAGATCGCACCGATTTTTGTCCCATCTAGTGAAAAGACAAACTTTGACGCCACATACGACCTCGAAGAACTTCTGCTTGAAGAAGCACCATTGGAAGCACGTGCAAGGAGGCAAAAGCCTCGAGCTCAACTAAAGGAGGATGCGACGGACAAGGAGATTCGAGACGACGAACTACATCGGATGATAGAAACAATGTTCGAACCATTTGACTACACACAGGCTGCATTTGACCCGTAAGTCATCGCTTTTAGTTTTCTCTTTTGTTTCACTAACTTTGCTTAGAACGACTCTACCCGCTACAGAACCACCGGTGGTACCTGCTCGCAGCGAGACTGGTACCAAGTCTCGGAAATCTAGTGGAGACGACACACACGACCGTGCTCGGTCTAGTGCTCCATCGCCTCAAAGTTCTCCTCCTATCCCCCCGGTACCACGCAGTGAAGGCCATCGTGATGAGTATTTCGATGGGGCCCATGGGCAAGGAAGGCTCACGAGGCACCCCACTGCACCACAAAATGCGGCACATGGCTCTCGGTCTCGTGCTGGTACTCGAAGTGCATCTAAAACCGGCGGCATGCAAGTTACTCTTGGTGAGACCGGAAGCTGGTCGGATCTCGCAGACAAGACTTCGACCTTACCGGCAGAAGGGAAGCTGAGCAATGCCAAAACCCAGAAGCCGACCGGTCTATTGGGATTCATGAGTAGAAAGGCCGGGAGGGCGAGGAGTCCAAAGCCACGGGAGGCGGGTGTTCTGGGCAAGGAAGGCGCTAGAGTTGTTGTCAGCGGCGGTAGGTGATTCGTATGAGTAAATGAGTTTAATGAAGCACGGGGGGAGTTAACCACGTCGAAGACTGAACCATATATCACGGTTGGACTGCTTCGACTTGTAAGGGTGTCTGCAGATGGCTGGACAACGGACACCGCTGATACCCAGATTCCGGCGCCACAGCTGTTTTTTTTTTATGCTCGTGGGCGTCAACGAATGATAGTTGAATTATTTTCTGGTCACAAAGGTGCTTGAATCTACGGAGGATAGGACTTCATGTTGACAAAGGCCAGCAGCAAAAAAACTGGCTTACCTATTGTATAATTTTCTCGGGGGTACGAGGACTTGTTGAGATAGGCGTTTACGGGACATGCTTCAGCGGTGACGACGAAGCGTTAGGCGCATTAGCATGGCTAGAGTCAGAAAATGACTATGTAACTTGAACGAGAACTAAGCATTTACTATTCCAATTCAATAGACATTTCTGTCCACTCTGTACTGCCTATACATACGCACACATTTACGTATAAACTGTTTGATATCATGCTCCATTTCTCTACGGCATTTGTATATATGACGAGGGATGCGCTTTTGCTACAGACGTGAGAGATGTAACCACGAATACTTGATGATTAGCGTTGGACTCTACCTATATACAATAAACAGAGAGCCTCATCCGGTAGTTATTATATCGCTGGGCATAGGATCCTACACTTCACTCCTCTCAGCTCACCGGTGCTAAAAGGTCACCGTCCCCCCTTTTCTTTCCCAGGCAACAGCACCAATCGAGGGGGGCACAACAAATAATCCACGCTTGTATCATGCAGCAAATCACCGCTATGTAAAACCCCCCAAATGCTTCCCCCCTCTTTTATGATTTCCTCGCCTGTTCACACATCTACACATCCATACAGACAACCCCTCTCCGGAAACAACTTCTCGTGCTCTAGAGTCTAGACCCCATGACCCTCCCTCCCACCGGTGGCGGCTCCCGTCTATACACGCCACAATCTCCCACCCATACTCCCTCTCTCCCTCCCTCCATCACGTCGACTCAGGCAGCCCGTCGAACTCGGGCACCTCGCCCTCGCAGGTGAACTCCCTGTCCCAGACCTTGGCGGGCAGGATCCCCGCCTCCATGCCGAGCTTCCAGCTCCACTGGACGGCGTTCTCGGTGCGCCAGGTCCAGTAGAACCAGCCCAGTCCCCGCTCGTAGCTGATCATCTGGGCCTCGGCGTTGGAGCGCAGCCAGCGGCGGTACTCGTCCGAGTAGTCGGCCGGGTCGGCGTTGGGCCCCGCGCACGAGCACTCGCCGTTGCGCGTCGGGCAGTAGGGTTCTGTCACGGAGAGCGAGGCGTTGGGCAGGATCAGATTGCCCTCCCAGCGCGAGCCCGTGCCCACGTTGTTGAGGTTCGTTGCGCAGTCCGTGTCGGCCTGGGACCACTCGCCGCAGATCGTTGGGCCGAAACTGGAGAAGACTTGTTAGTTCGGGTCGTTCTCGTAATATCAAAAACTCTGGGGAGGGGAGAGGGTTGTTAGATATAGGGATGTATAAAACCTACCCTGTCTCCGTGTTCATACTCTGCTCCATCTGCCCCGTCCAGCCTCTGCACGCGTAGTCCAGTTTTCTCTGGTGATCGAACGAGATCTGGTCCACGTTGAAGATGACATAGTTGTGCGCATCTAGCATCAGGTTGTCCAAGCCCGTTAGTCTGCCCTGCCAGTTCGGAATCCCGAGGAAGCCATCTCCAAACGCAATCCACGCATCTATGCCGTTCCCGCGAACGAGCTCGACCGCCTGCTCGGTCCACTGCACCACGCTGTTGATATCCAGCCAAACCATGCGCGGCTCGTTGCACAGCCCGTATATTGCGATTATGTCCCTGTACCGCGGTTGCGAGAAGAACCTGCTCAGTCTATCGTGCATGTCCAAGCTCCTCTGAGCGTTTGTCTCGCCATCGGTCCCATTAAGCCACCCGATAGACCCTAGTCTCCCGCTGTGGTTCCACCCGTTCTGTGAACCAGGCAAGCCGTGCACGTCGAGCTTCACCCTCAACCCATTCTGGCGGCAGTACTCAATGCCGCGCAGCAGATAGCGCCAGGAGACGCGCTCAACGTAAGGGTCGTCATCGTACGTTTCGATGGCCCAGTAGGAGAACGGGATGCGCACGTGGTCGAAGCCGGCGTCCCGGATCTCGCGAAAGCTCTCGGCGTTGATGAAGGACGAGTAGTGCTCCTCGAGCGCCCTGTGGGCTGCCTGCGGGCCAAGGTGCTGCGTGAGCGTGTACTCGTCCACGACGTTCGCTCGCGCCGGGTAGTCGAACATGCTGGGTGATATGAAGGGCTCCAACGAAAGCCAGCCTCCAACGTTCACGCCGCGAATGGGCATCCTTTCGTAGTCCCAGTCGTCCTGGATGGCGGGCACCCGGTCATTGGCTCTGACGCTGTCATCCCATTCGCTGAACAGGCCCATGATTGGGAGATCTCCCACTGTTTCGTCTGTATATGTCAGATTGAAGTCTTGAGTATCGTACCAGCTGAATGGATCCAAATCGCTACCTCGAGACTCGAGGGGTACAGAGCCAGGATCGATGTCGTCGAGATTGCTGTTGTCCGGGCCCGCGTCTCCTGAGCCACCTTCACTTCCTCCTTCCTCATCTCTTCTCCCTATTACTAGCACGCCGACCGGTATGAGAATTATTAGAAGTAGTATGATGAAGCCGACGATCCCCCATATTATTCTCTTTTTCTTCTTTTTGCTGCTTCCATCTTCAAGGTTGAAGAAACCGCCACCTCCCCGTTCCTTTAGTAGAAACCCACGCTCTAATGTGTTGTTGCTTACAACTCTTGACTTTGGCTTCCGCTTCTCGTTGAAGTCGCTGTCTATCCTCTTGTGTCTATGCTTATGCCTCTCCTTCATCACCCTTCCAGTTACAACTCGTTCTTTCTCCGCCTTAAGTTTGTCCTTTTCTAAATCTTTAGAGTTGATAGCGTTCAGTTTTGCTAGTGAGCCTGCACTCAGGGTCCCTGAACCCGTCTGCGTACTTTCACGTTCCACAATTATCGTTTCCGTTCTCTTCCTCGGACTGTCCTTCCTCGGAGTATTGCCTTTGCGTGGAGTTCCCTCCGTCGTGGATCGCCTCTTCTCTCGAACTTCATCCGAGTCCCCTCTATCGTGTCGTTTCCGCCGTGCTCTATCGCGATCTCGTTCGCCACTCCGCCTCCTATGCCTCTCCCGATCTCTGTCTCGATCTCTCTCCCGGTCGCGATCTCTTTCGCGTTCGCGGTCACGGTCAGGATCGGCATTATGGGACCTTCTCCTCTCGCGATCTGGATCGCGGGAGTGTCTCTTGTCACCTGATTTCCGAGGGGAAGATTTGGTGGGCGATGCCGGAGCTCCAGACGATGGACGGCTGCGGTGTTTGGACTCCGGGCGTTGCGGGGCCATCGCTGGAATGTGCGACCGCGAGGGTCATGCGGCAGGAACGACACCAGGAGCTTGTAAGGAAGAGAGACGTAAAAGCGATTGTTTCTTAAAAGTCGGCTAAGAGATGGTCAAACGTCTAAAAGACACATTGTGCTGCAATTGAGTACGCGATCAGCGTTTTCTGAATGCGTCGTCATGGGCCAAACCTTGAAAGTTGGGGCGGAGGTCGTTGGACGGGCAACGGCGCCGCACCAAGGCTGGGCTGCTGGGCACCCGGGATCTACCAGGATCGGCCCTGTATCTGAATCGGTACTTTGACCATCATGACTTCAAGTAATCCGTACGGAATGGCAGTTAGAAACATTGTTCCGGGTCTTGCGCATTGATCAGAAACAAAACAGTTCGTATATTTGTGTTGTCTAGAATTTTTGCGTCCCAGTATAGTTCCTCGGTTGAAGCCTTCTGGGTATCTTCGAAGTTCTCGTCGTATGGGGGGTTCGGTTGCGGGTAAGATCACCATAGCGTGGCTAGAGCCGCATGCTACATGGTATGTAATATGCGCTTTGTTCTGAAGAAACATTATCGTTGTTTCTGAGCCTGTAGTTTCATATCCGACTGGGCTTCTACACAACGTCGCCTTGACACAACCACGGCAGCGTTTCAAGAATACACTTTTACCACCAACTATGATTTCGTGTTGCGGAATGGCAGTCCAAGCTAAAAAAGGGCTATATACAATTGGAAGGGAACAAGACACAGTCTTCCGTGTCCACCGAGATGGCTGGCAAGGGTCTCTCACCAGCCAACCTGACGCATTGTGGTTACCATGTCGCCGCTCCACAGGAAGTCAAAGGTGTATGTCGGATGGAATCTGTCCTGCCAGACGCAGTTGACTCCATCCCCCACGCACGTGGCATCTTGGAAGCCTGCGCCTTGCGGGTTGTCTAGGACGCCGTTCATGAAACTGTATAAATCGTACACGGCGATTTGGGCTAACGTCGTTCGTCAGATTTGGACGCAACTTGTTTTTGGGTTTGAAACGTACCATCAATGTGCGATGCTGCAAATTGTTGGGCATTAGCAGCCAGTCGCCTGTTGTACTCCTGAGCCCACTGGTTCCAGAGGTCAACTCCACTGGGATCATCCTCGATGGTCTGTGGAGACCTGCCCAGCGGCGGTACGTTGACTAGCACGAACTTCCTTCCACCGGTGTCGTATAAACTCTGCAGAAGCTGGAAGTACCTCTGCTGGGTTTGCGTCATTACTGGGTCAATCGGACCGCTACGGTAGTTCAGCTGTATATCGTTGATCCCGAAGAATACCGTAAAGAACGTGTTCGCGGGATTCCATGGAGCCACGTCGGGTGGTCCAGAGGCGTAGTTGGGCTGGTACAGGTTGCCAACTTGGTCTGAGAATGATGGAATATTGCCGTTACCAGAGATGCTGTTGTCGACGGTGGCTCCTCCAAAGCCAAAGTCGAAGGTGTAGGTTAGTGTAGTGTTTCGATTAACTGTCAACCATCCGATGTAGTTGACTCCTCCTGCAAAGGTGCCCTGGCCGATGGCTGGGTTGCCCATAGGGTTTGCAGGATTGGGCTGGACTCCATTCACGTCGAAGCTGGACGTCGTGTACGAGTCACCACTAAGCATATAATCAGCTTTATACGTCGAATGTTATCACTGATTGAAACACCGTACAAAGAGAACATGAACCTGTCGTCAGCGGTCTGGCGACGAACAGGGCTTGCTAATGCAAGACATTGGAGCGCCGTCAGCAGAACGGCGGATTTGGAGAAACCGATCATCGCCGGGAAAGCAATGATAGTTCAGGCTTGCAGTAACAGAATATATAAGGCGAGTCTCAAGGTTTGATCCGTGAAGCGTAGCGCCGACGGCGAGAATATATAGCACAGGGGGATACTGCCTAAGCACCATCATTTCACTGAGCGCCGGTGAACCCGGTCCAACTAACTTCCATAACCTAGCATAGCCTTAAAATTGTCCATTAAACGCACAATTCGGGCACAGACAATAACCTCCGTACTTGGAGGGTGGTATCTAAGCCCTCGATTTGAACGCAAGTTCGCCGATTACTACCTTTTCTGCATATTGAGAGCTCTAATTTGGGCAGACTAAACCTTGGCTTCCTACCTCACTTGGAGGATAAAGTATGAACTCATGGAATTTTTTGATCACCGGGCCTCGTTGACCACGGGTTACACGTAATAGAGTTCAGAGTGGCACCGCCTCGTGAGCACCCTAACGTCCGTTCCATGTAAGCAATCTGCGAATCGATCATATCACCCCTGCAGAAATGCGAGTGGTGTGCAATCCCGGGACTCCAGAATTTCTTTGCTGTGCCGTTGTGCCCGAACATTCTTGTGCTTTACTTCCTATGTAGAGACTGAAACTACGGAAAGGATGGACAAAAGCATGTACATAGTAAGAGCAAATGATTTGTTGCACCAAGAGTTCGTTAGGATTGGCGGTTAGGCTTGTGGCGTTGTTAGTGGCTTACCCATCTTGAAACATTAGCACAACACATCAGACACACGACAACGAGCTAATATCCATTTCATCATCATTATTTGTTACTCACTCTTGCTCGCTCGAAATCAGATTAATACTCTATAGAACCGGACAGATATTGGGCCGCGTATAGAGTAAACTGTATGGCACGTGGTGTTGCTGACAGTTCAGATATCATTATTATAGTTACAGTTACATCAACATCTAAGGTGAATGCTGAATGGTGGAAAAGGTTGAGATCTGGTTTTAGGCCAACACAGTGAACTGCGGCGGGCTCGGATCACGCGCTTTTCAGCTAAAACATAAGTCATTCAACGAGTAACAGAAGCAGCTAGACTTAGAACACTATGTCATTCAACTAATTTTTAAGATTACCGCCAATTATCGAGTCACTTCATTATCTGTATGAAGCTCCTGAACGCCTCCATGGAGAATGTGCACCAGTACGAAATCAAGAACGCTGGCTTCACCGGGTGGTATATGGACTGCACCAGAGCGTTATTACGGCACCTAGATACGGTGTTTTTCACTCTCTGCAGCTTGTTAGTTTAGTTGACAATGATTTTAGAGGTCTTACCTAATCGCGAGTATAACATGTACAGTGCCATCTGGTTGCACTCTTGAGTACCCGTGATAGTGACAAGACGCTCATTGCTATTGTCCTGAGGTTCGTTGATCTTGATAACACTACCACTCAATTGCCTGATCTCATTGATCTTGGCTCCTCCTTTACCTATGATGGCTCCTACCATGTCGTTAGGAATGAATATTTGTTGTGTTAGCGGTTGGCCAGGTACGACACCCTGCATGGGCTGTTGCGGAGGTCCTGCGTGTCCCTGTGCTGGCTGCGATGCGCCTTGATGCGGCTGGTGGGGGGTGGCACCGTATCCTGCTTGTTGACCATAGTGAGCAGGCGTTTGAGGCTGCTGCTGAGGCGGTTGAGAGTGCAGGTATGGCATCCCATATGGATTCGCAGGAGTCCGGTGAGCGGTATTTTCATGGCGTCTGTAGCTATTCGGGTGGCCGTACTGCCCGCCAGCCGGCTGAGGGACGTAGGGAACAACCTGCATGCCACCAGGAACGACACCTGCAGGGCCGCCACTGCGAGTTGCGTATGCCGATGAGGCAGGGCCTCCAAAGCGCTCCGTAAGTTGTTCGACAAGTGTCTGACCTACATAATAAGTAGCAATATGAACTGCATCTGCAACTCCAAGAACGACAAGCGAACGCTCGGTGGAAAGGGGAAGGCAAGAATCTGAGGCATTCAAACGCGCTCCTGATGCTTCTTGAATCTCACGGATTCGTACACCTTGTTTTCCGATGATCGACCCGATGAGAATGTGTGGTACCAGAAGGCGTAAGGGGTAGGTCTTCGACTGTGGGGTAGAAGGGGATTCAAGTGGTTCGTTGTTGAGGGTGCGAATTATAAGGCCAAATGCCTTTGCAGTGGCATCAACCATTCCACTCACAGTAAGAATCCTTTCCACTGCACCTCGCGAGTAATCACTAACGGTGCACTTCGCTCCAGAAAGACGTCTTATCTGGGAGACGTTTTCACCTCCTTTACCAATGACTGTTGCGGCTTCGGCCGACGAAATGACCGCGCGAATATGAATCCACTGGCTCTCGTCCTGGCTGGCTTGCTGCGGGGCTGTGCCTTGAGATGCTGATTGTTCGCTTTGGGTAGCAGTCGATTGGATAGGCTGCGTTTCGACAGCTGCCGTGGCTGGGACTGTTCCGTTAGGGGCATCTGGGACAACAGTATCGCCGGTGGCATCAGTATGGCCGTTGGCGATGGGTTTCTCGTCCGGGTTGGGTTTCACAGCATCCTCGGCGGCATCTGTATCAGTAGCTTCTTCATTCTTGACCTCTTGCGTATCTTCCTTAATGCTCTTTTCAAGAGCAGGGCGCTTGGCCTCGGGTTGCTCGGTAGGTTCAGTGGTAGAGGATTCGTCGTCTAACGGTCTCTTGGAGGAGGCCACGGCGCTTGCTGGTGGAGAGTCCGACATTTTGCTAGTTTATCAATTCTGGTACCTTCAAACGCTCAAAGTGCGCAATTTTGTTTTTGAGATCAAACTTTGATTTATTGTTCGCTAGTTACACCAGGGGTTGAAGGAAAACTTGTTGGTGCAGCGAATCGGAATGCGAGATGTTGACGATCGAAAAAGGCGACGGAGTGACGGAATTGTGTATGTGAAATGAAGATTCGGAGCAGTTGAGTGGTGAGAGATGAGAGTGAAGGCGAGAATAAGGACGAGTAACTGGGGGGTGTCCAAGTCGCGATCGCGACCAGAATGAGTGAGAGTGCTTTGATAGAGGTGCGGCGAGGTAACACAAGGTGGAAGGAAGTGTGTTTGAATGAAGCACGGGTGGGTGCTGGTGATGGCCAAAGTGAGAGGGGAGCTTTCTCAAGGCAAGAGCCCGTTCCCAAACCTGTAGTTCCGACCTTGCGCAAAGTAGCCCGTCGTTGGACCGAATACCACTTTAAGTGGAAAGAACAAAAGCGGCACAGTGTCTGTATACCCGCTAACTTGAGTGGGAAGATTCGAGGTGAAGGATTTGAGATGAGGTGTTGAAGCGACGAGAAGTCTTCAGGCTCTGAGGGGAAAGGGAAAGGGAAAGGAGCTGAGCGCCACGCTTTACCGTTTTGAGAAGAAGCCTAGCCCTATGAGGCGGTGTACGGTGTATGGAGCGAGCGCGTCTTGCTGAGCATCGCGCATTCTCAAAACACGCGCCTTCAACAATAGAAAATAAAATGGACTAAACTGAACGACAACCAATGCTGGTAATCTTATATACCCAATTCCAAGTTGAATCGGAGCTTCAAGAATTATCACCGTGGTGCCAATAGATGTTATTCACAGAAGACTTCACAACACACAATTTGTTTTCCTGCCATAGACCCAGAAGTAGCAACGATGTCTGCGCGAACACAAACATTGGAAAATATAGAAAAATATGTTAGCAAAGTCAAATCCACGGAATATCACCCCCCCGATTCGTCTACTGCAACTATTCACGAGGCTCGCCTGGAGAAAACGCTGAATGATCTCAACGCCCGCCTAGAAAAGGAGCGGGCCGCTCTTCAAGAGGTAAAGATTCCACTTCTATCTATGGCATCAAGATTACTTATATCAGTACTAGCTTGTCACTCGCACAAGTGCTCCTGACATAGAAGATGAATATAACTTGCCTGATCTGCCGTCCCAGATGCGACAGCTCCAGATATACAAGAATGCCTACACCGATTTGACTCCAGTGGAACCGCAATTCCCGGCGACGAATTCTGCTCTACCGGGCCTTCTCGCCTTACGGACGGCCCAAAAAATGAATTCAGAGCTGAAGGAATCGATCCACAGCACTTACCGGACTCTTAAAGGTGCTCGCCAGCACCTTGCGAACGAGCAATCTGATCTGCGTGATGCAGAGCTACTCACCAAAGCCCTCGAAAGTCGAATCGAGACGCTACGTAGCGCTGAGTCTACGAAGGCCCAACAGTCTCCCGATGAAGCTGCGAAGGCTCTTATTGAAAGCGAAACGATGCGCAAGCAGGCCTACGACCGTGAAACTAAGCAATTATTTCGCTCACTTGTCCATTTTATCGAAGAAACGCTAGCGCCAATGCTTGCGGCGGAGGAACTTGGAGGCCCTGTTGCTGGGGAAGTTTCGGAGGTTTCGGAAGAGATGCTCGCTGCTGGGTTTACGAGCAAGCACAAACCAAAACGTACCAAGGCTCCCATCAGCGAAGACAAGCGCCAACAGAGAATCGATGATATATGGGGTGCCCCAGGCGATGCAGCGGAATTCGAAGAAACCCCTCGAAGTGAAACTCAAGCCGCTGCAGAGGAAATGAAGAATCTGGTACAAGAACTTTTAAATGCCGCATCTGACGGAGGAGGCAGCAGATGGGTACGGATCGAAAGGGATTCTGCTGCTGCAAGATTTCTTGTCCGCTCGGGTGTGGCCGTTTTGAACGATTCTTCTTCTAGAGACATTCGATTAGTGGACTTTGCAAGAGATATAGATGATTGATGCTACATTTGCTGCGAGAAGCTATTCTTTACGACAAGCTATAGAAGTGATCCTTTTCTATACCCTTCTGCCCAATGTGCGCCTTTGATTTCGCCAGAAAAATCAGCAACCAGAATTACTATTTGAGTGAGTCAGCGTGTCGTCTTGAGATCCAAGAGTCTAAGACTTGATATTAGGCTGTGCTTCGCCGACTAACATCGCCTCGATGATCGACTCGCTGTCAGCTGTACCATTCCAGATGTTCGTAATTTCAAGGCCTGCCGAAGACAAGAGAGTCTTCCACTGCTTCTCCGAGCGTTCACGTCCTGATCCCAAACTCATCATCTGGATATCTAGTAACGATACAAATAATGAAGCATTGGTATCAGGGACCACAAAATCACAAATAATGATTTTTGAGTACCCTGGCGTCATTGCACAAGCAGTGTTGGCCAGAATTTTTCGTGACTCGGTGTCCGACCAGTCATGGAAAATCGAGCGGAACATATAGAGACGTGCACCTGAAAGGTTAGTCTATTTCGGGATCTGGGCAGTGCGCTTACCTTTTACAGGCTGTGGTGTGAAGAAGTCATAAGGCTGGATGGAAATTCCGGAAATATGATCCGGCAAGGTGGAATGCAAGTCTTCCAAGACCAAAGTGCCTTCGGTAAATGGGAACGCCTTCAAGAATGCAGCCAGGTCATGGCCCTTGTTCCCACCGACATCTACCAGAAACTTTGGGTTTTCTTTGCGATTAATGCTAGCAATTTCTTTCGCGACAGGGAACTTTTCGAACCATGCAGGCATGCCGGCACGTCGAGACTGCATGTAATTGTTGAAAAGAGCTCTGCGCTCAGGGTTTTCGTCGAGCCATTCAAACTGACTCAAACCTACAGCATGCCTCTGCGAGGCGTCAGCTTATATCTTGGGAGAATCAACGATTTGTAAATTCGAAGAGGTGTTTCAGTGAGTCCCAACATGTGTATGTAGATAGAAATTATCGAGGTTCAATTTTCCAGTATTCGAAGACCATGAAATCATGATTTCTTTAAAGTAAGATATTTACTTACCATCGGCGACCTCTCATATAGCTCTGGATTTCGATACTGAGTATTCTTCAAGACTTCCGGGAGCTTGATCGACGTAGGGCCAGCAAGGTCGAATCTTCAATCAGGTTAGTCAATTAGCACATCGTTTGCAGCGGAGTAGTTTTTGCTAAAGGCTCACAGGCACCTGATCCCAAAGTCACCGGTTGGTCCAGCCACAGCAGCCGTTAATTCATTTGCCATATAGATCTCTTCATCAATCTGACTACATAAGCCGGATGCGATCACGACGCGCATGAGACGCACTTAAATTAGTTAGTCCACCCGGGCATCGAGTGATTTAACAAAGGCCTACCGTTGGGAGAACTTACCTATCAGTGCAACGTCTGCTCCTGTCTCAACTCCCATCTCTGCCGCTTTAACAGGCCTTCCAGTTCTTGCACTATTTTCCAATATCTTGAAGATGCCCAGATCCACACACGTCTTCAGTACAGCATTCTGATGAGGCTATAGCTCAGCGGTTAGTTTCCATCAACAGCATATCGCGAATAGAACAGATTAACTTGCATCGGCATACCTGATAGATCATTCGAAGGACAGTCTCGGTGGGAGTCTCGAGAGATGCAAGAAGCTTCAAAGCTTGATCACGAAGGTTTCTGCGCGCCTCATCTTGGTTTGCGATCATGAACTGGAATGACGAGTTGCAGATTTCCTTGGTGATTTCAGCGAGCTCTAGCTTCTTTGTCTCTTTGATACTGCTATGTGCAAGGAGAGTTGTGGTCAACGCCATCACAGTCTGCTGTTGATAGGAGATGAATGTGGTGTTTTGCCTTGTACTCAGACTGGGCCAAGTTCACTGCTTTCGAGATAGCGCACCAAAAGAGACCCAGCCTAACAATCACTACAGGGCGTGCTCAAGTACTGATTTGTCATGTACCAAAGAATGCTTAAAGATAGAGCCGAGTTTCAAGTAGGAGGAGGCATTGGACTTAGAATTTAAAGAGGAAATGCTACGACTTTAGTGGTTAAGTGAGGTATATAACACGCCAGTCCACACATCAATCGCCTCCGGCCTGGCACTTATCACGGGGACTTTACAGATAAGGACGGGGGTTATACTCTCACCGATACTAAAAGGTTACTACTTCACCTAGACGACTAGACCTGAATATTACGTATTTTCAGGGGGTTTACGCCACAGATGCGATGTGTGGAGGGGAATTCATGACCCTATTCCTTCAATGCCAAATTTTGACTTGACAATCTAATGGCGGGGGCGGGCAAGAGTCTAGTCGGCACCGGGAAGAGGACCAGATAGAACTTCGGCGGCGTAGTTAGTGAACTACTATGTATTCAAAAACAGTTGAATCCTGCCATTAATGCGCATGTGTGTCCCTGTATGCGAGACCTGTTGCGCTTAATAAGCTATGGAACAAGCACATGCATTGGCGCCACACAAACTCCAGCGCGCCAGCATCCGACGCCAGCTTCGGCGCATCAAACCCCACTCCAAATGCTGATCTTCTGACGATCGTGGAAACAACATTGGCCCTTCTTGAGTTCGCAGGCGGTTGCCAAGATGCATGGGACTTCTTGCCCCTGTGTTCTGCACAAAAGCCCATTCCGCCGTAGGATTTTCAAGGTTGGTGCCTTAAGGTTTACACATTCTCAATAGACTTTGTGATCGGCTGCCCTGCACGTCGGACATCAGGGCTTTGGATCCCGTCAAGCGAAGAACACCGGAGGACCAAATTATTGTATTACAGTGCTATCGATTAAGTTATTCATAAATCATCCATGGTCCTGATGCGGACTTCGCCGGTGACCAGGGCATCTTTTAGTATAGCGTGCATCTGCTTCTTCCGAGCAGCCTTCTCCGCGTATAGTGAGGCATCGTCGCGGCTAACCTCGCTCATCTTCTTCCTTGTAGATCTGCCAAACTCGCTAGTATTAGACCCGATGGAGCTGGCAAACCTGCTTCTCGCACTCTGCGGCGTGTAGAATCCGTTTCCATTCACACTGGACCCTGGAGTTCGTGCCAGAGCCTTGCTCATCTTGGCAGAAGTGGGAGGGGTGACGAACGGCGAAGCTTCTCTACTGCTGGCCGGACTGGCACGTACGCCGAGTCTTCTCATCTGAGTCTCAAGTAAGTCTATATCGCCACTCTTCTTCTCCACCATGCTTGTCATCTTCAAAATTGTTTTCTCCACCGCTTCTACCGTCGGCACCTTCTGTGGAAACTTGGACTTGTTGGTGGCACTGTTGGAAACAAGAAGAGCTCTGAGATCCGTCAGCCTCTCTTCTGCCAGTGACAGTGTAGACTTGAAGTCTGTGTAGTTCTTGCGTAGATCTTGTCGTAATGAAAACTGTTCCGGCGAGAGTGGTGCCTCCCGCAGGCTCTCAAGCACCCTAGGGTCAAGCTTTGCATCCACGGTGCGTCGTACATCTGCCTGTTTGAGTCGAAGCTTAGCAATGTCTTTGAGAAGTTCGCGGCAGGTGCGAAATTTGCCTTCGACATCAGTCACCCGACCAGCTGCAAGCTCAGCTTCGAGGTCCGACTGCAACCCAATAAGATTATCAATTTCATCGATGCACCAGTCTTCGCTTGACTCGAGATCCTCTTGGTCTCGGCCATTGATGGGCATCAGCTCTTCTTGACCTTTGATCCAGGCTTCAAGGGATCTCGAATTGAGACCTAGGGTATCAATCATAGAGTTAATGTCGCGGTATACTTTTTCGATCTGGCCAGGAATCCCAGGTTTTCTAACGTTGCCTGTGTAATCTTGATGCGCAATAAAAGGCTCCAGTACTTTTGTGGCGGCGATCTCAGACTCTAGTTCGGCGCGTAATCTATCGTCCTCATCGTCGCTGAGCTCTTGCTCTTCTTCTGCCTCCGCCTGTGCCCTTTGTCGAGCTAGTCTTTCGTACTCTTCCCGTTGCCGTCTCTCAACAGATAATTGCGGTGGATAAACAGAAGGCTCTGCTACATGCCTTCCTAACGTAACCTTACGCGTAGTGTCTCTCAGCGGCACACCAGGAGCGCTAACAGATCTGGCATTGTCGGGCCGTAAGTGGTCTCCCACATTCCTTCTTACAGGGCTGGGGGAACGGGGGCTTTGCTGAATTCTAACAGGAGGCGGAAAGAATGAAGCAGACGAAGCTCCGAGCTCGCCAAACAATGGCTTAGACGGTTGCTTCCCTTGAGGCTGATTGATTTTTGCGAATGGGCCCCCTAAGGAATTCTTCTCATACTTTTGGCCAAAGGAACTTTCAGGGGTAACTTTCGGGCTTTGCTCATCTGTGGGGCTAAGTTCCTGGGCCACATCAACCCCGCTTCCTTCGTCATCAAGACCTTCATCGTCTTTATCATCTGGCAAAGCCTGGCTCTCAGCACTTGGCTGGCTTGTTGGAGGTTGGCTCGACTTTGAGCTTGGTAAGAAATCGGGGGGGAGGGGGGCATCTCCCGCAGGCTCGGCCATTTTTGGTTTGTTGGTGGTAGGTAGAAAATCCGGAGGTAAGGGAGCGTCTTGAGGTTCTGAGGACTGTTTTGTTTTGTTGTTGGATTTGAGGAAATCTGGGGGCATAGGAGCCTCTTCTATAGAAGCTTTTGAAGCAGCCATGGAGGACGACGACGAAGTACCAGGAGTATATGATGTTTTGCTTATCGTATCTGGCGGTAGAGGTGCCTGAAGGATATCTTTGCTAACGTCAGAAGACTTTTCGTTATCCTTTTTGGGCGTTTCTTGACTGGATGTAGCAGTGTTAGGTCCCGGCGTAGTCGCCAGAGGTTTCCCAAATAGAGAAGTAGTTGTGTCCTTCTTTCCTTCTTCCGATATAGATTTGTCTGTTTTTGGAAACCCAAAGGGATTGGAACTAGCCTCCTGCGGCTCCGCCGTAGTAGTAAGCTTATTTTGTGTCTGGGAACTAAAGAAAGAGGTAGGCTTGCTCTTCTGTACTTCTGCGGCCGGAGTATCCTTGGTCTGGGTCTGAGTGCCGAATAATCCACTTGAAACTGGGGGCGCAGTAAAGAACTTCGAGGCTGCTGGCGTATCGCTAGGAGTAGTAGTCTCCTGAGGCTTTTCATCTGGACTTTCTGGTTTGAGTCCTTCGTTATCTGATGTCATTTCAGTCTCGTTAGACACTGGTTCTGATGTCTCTTTAGAAGCATCACCCAACGTCTTCCCAAATTCGCTTCCAAAAAGAGACTTAGTGACGCCAGTAGATGTCCCAAAAGAGCTCTGTGCAGGCTTGTCATCCTCTGCACCAGTGTTAGGATTCTTCCAACTTGATGTTAAACTGAAGCCTTCTTTCGGAGCACCAAACAGCCCGCTCCCGCTCGCTTCATTATTCTTGCTTAAACCAGAAAAGCCAGAGTCCTTCCCGAAGTTAGAAGCAAAAGGTTTAGCATCTGCAGGTTTTCCAAAAATACTGGCTCCATCGACCTTTTGGGCTGCATTCGCCGTTACCGAAGCAAATCCTCCGGAAGACGCAAACGAAGCGAACCCGCTAGTTGAGCTGGGTTGAGCGGCTGCGAATGGTGATGCCGATGCCGATGCCGATGCTGCTGCCGCCGGCGGGGCTGGGCTGCCAAATGTAGACGGCTTTTGAGCACCAAAACTCGACTGTCCAAATACCGCACCGGTGGTCGTTGAACTCTGGGCTTGACTAGTGGAAGAGGATGTACCCCATGGAGATGACTTTGAACCAAGTCCTCCTGCACTACCGAACACAGAGTTCCCTCCGCCAAGTGTCGATGCTGAGCCAAAAGCAGATTGACCGAAGGTGGCTCCGCCAGTTTGCTGTGCAGATGTAGACGAGGAACCCCAGGGTGACTGCTTGTTTCCCAGACTTCCTGCGCTACCAAAGGCACCTGTACTCCCGAGCGTGCTTGAACTTCCAAATGCCGACGCCACCGGTTTCGTAGCGGAGCCAAAAGCAGGCGTTGAAGTGCTAGAGCCAAATGAACTCTGACCAAAAACAGTTTGATTCGGAGTAGAAGAGGAAGCATTACCGAACGCAGACGGTGTTGTCTGATTATTAGGTTGATTCTGCTGTTTTGGAGCAGCAATGAGTGAAGAGTATGTCAATCCTTGCTTCACGGAATTCGAGTAAACAACCCACCATCCACATAGAGTCCCTTCGTTGGTAAGAATAACGAGTGCTGGAAGTGGCCCAGGGCTTGATTCTAACTCGTCTCCCGTGATTGGAGTCAGAACCTTCGTTGTACTAGACAAGTCAAGTGCCATTCCAATTGGCGAGGTGTCCGACACCATATCTTCAGTCATAGGCATCGCCGCTCGCCGCGCATCATTAGCAAGACTTGTGGTAGTGTATGCTCCTTGAATCTTTTCCGCGGGCACATCAGAGGTTAATGGAATGTCTGACTTTGTAATCAAGCCAATGTCTTGCGAAGCTGTAGATGATGCAATAATGAAATCCTTCAAGCCAGGTTCAAAATTCCTTAGCCTAACGAAGAATTGATATGCAGGAGATCGATTCATGCCAAATGGTGAACAAATTTCGGGCAGTTTCGAAAATGAAAACGGAGCATTTGCTTGGCGAGTAATTATGTAGTATTCCGTCGCAGGCGCCATGCCATCTCCCGGGGTATTTGGCGTGTAAGCTGCCAAAAAGATATCATTCTCGAGCCATAAAAGGGCAGAAACTGCAATATTAGTCCAAAGATCAAGCGGTCAATATAAATTCGCACTCACTGTGATGGTCCCCTTGCAGACCTGGGGGTGTTGAAATCGTAGTAACTTCAGAGCCATCGGGTCTTAGCTGCACGGCAGATCCAACACCCAGCCCGGCTGTGAGTTGTTTTCCTTTATTGCTCCATGAAACACAGCTCACACCCTCCCGAAGTAATGGTCCTTTCTGTCCGCTTGTGAACTCCCGACTGTTCATGTTCGCGATCAATAATTCGCCCTTCTCTGTAACAACCGCGAATAACTCCGGAGAGGCTGGGTTCGGTGCGAGTGCACGGACGGCACTTCCATTGGTAGACAGCTCAAATGCGGATTTGGTATTTCCCTGCATGAGACTCGAAGTGTCATAGATAGCCAACCCTCCGCCGGCCTCGGCAGAGAGGACAAGACAGCTACCATCCGAGGAAAAGGCCACTTGTGAGATACGCGTTCCAATTGGTATTGTGAGCTGCGGCGAGAACCTTCGATAGTCTCCATCTGATGAGCTTTCTTCAAACCCCTTTCGAACGGATTCTGTGCTTGCAACAACCACTGATTCTGGTCCAGCGGCAGCTAGCAAACCCTTACTTGAGGAAATACTGAGAAGCGAAGAGGTGGGAGGAGGGAGCGCATCTGAAGGCCATGGTGAGGGAAGAAGTCGCAATTTCGCCTCGCCATTAAAGGATTTGAAGCCTAACACCTGGAAGAGAAAGGTCAGTGGTTTCGTGGTTTCGTGGTTTCGTGCAACGGCGGTTGGATTCATGATTCCTACCTCAGTCTGAATCTCATCGAGTGCTTGCCCGCTTTGCGGTTGGCCAGAGCCTACACCTCCGCTTGTAGAACCAAATGCACTACCACCGCCAAATGAGAAAGCCATGGAAGCGGCTACTCCTTCCTGCCTTCAATAAAAATGGACGACGCGTCCTAACGGCGAGTCCCAAAAATTACCATAAGCACCAGAATCATTAACAGCTCAAATTAAACAAAACAAGCTACAGGGAGCCCCGAAAAGAGAATGACGATATCAAAAAGTCTGCACAAGAAAGAGTTGCTGATGCCTGACGGTTGTGAGCAAGCGCGAGTGTTTGGCGCGCGATCACCTTTCTGCTCCATACCCATCGGCAAAGCTCTCTTGCCAAGACCGTGCTCGATGCCAAGCTATATTCATATCTTAGTCAGCGGGTTCTGAGCCGATGCCAACCGAGCAAGGTCTCCTTCATTAATAGCCACCTCCTGAACTAATTTACAATGTCAAAGAATCTTTTTCAAAAGCAATTTGGCATGTCAGTTGAAGATCGAAGAATTGATTTGATCTGTAAGTCTGGAAACTTTCATACGTTATTTCTCAAGAGCACCAATCTTCAATCTTCAATCTTCAATATATCCCTTAGCTTGGCAAGTGAACGGATATACGGATCAATTACGTGAGCCTCCAGAGTTTGTTCAGAACGTTTAAAAATAAAATTAAACTTGGTTATTCATACTGACTAAATCAAAATATATACTAAGCTAATTGTACACGCAGTACCTATGGCCTAGGACTCATATCGTAGTAGCTCCAGCCGGTCTCGTCGCGATAACCACCAACGCATTCCCAGATTGAGGGTCCAGCAAGCCAACGACTTGACCGCAGCTGCGGGTCTTCGCAGGAAACATGGGCTCAATCTCTAATCGAGCTATCGCCAGGACTCTGAGGTGTTCCTCCAGGCTTTCGCTGTTGTCGGGCACAGCCTCTCTTCCTCAATTGCCAGTGTTAAGTTCTCAATACCAGAGAAGGCCTAAATCGGTTTCTCAAAAACCCGGCTCAGATCATGTCTTATTTCCAGGCGCTGTTAACAGCAAGTTTTCTACCGAGTTGAAGTTTGTTCAGCCTCAGAAACACTCAGCCATCCCAACATATCGTGTAATGGACTCAGACGGAACCATTCTAGACAAAAGCAGAGCTCCTACAGATGTCAGCTCTGAAGAAATCCTTTCCTGGTACAAAAACATGATTACAGTCAGCATTATGGATTTGATTATGTTTGACGCTCAAAGGCAAGGGCGATTAAGCTTCTATATGGTTTCCGCTGGTGAGGAAGGTATTGCGGTCGGCTCAGCAAGTGCCTTAAAGCCCGAAGATGTCGTATTCGCGCAGTACAGGGAAACCGGCGTATTCAAACAACGAGGGTTCGAGCTTGACGATTTTATGAACCAGCTATTTTCAAACAAGAAAGACTACGGTAAGGGTAGAAATATGCCTGTCCACTATGGAAACCAGAAATTGAACCATCACACAATTTCTTCAACGCTAGCAACTCAGATTCCGCACGCTGCTGGTGCAGCCTATGCGTTGAAGATGCAAGCCAACCAGAACCCAAATACTCCTTCTCGAATTGTCGCTTGTTATTTTGGCGAAGGTGCTGCTAGTGAAGGCGATTTTCACGCGGCTCTCAACATTGCTGCTACTCGCTCCTGCCCCATAGTATTCGTTTGCCGCAATAACGGATATGCCATCTCAACGCCAACGTTAGAACAATATCGTGGAGATGGTATTGCCAGCAGAGGAATTGGATACGGCATTGATACTATTAGAGTTGACGGAAACGATATCTTCGCGGTTAGAGAAGTTATGAAGGATGCCCGAAAAATGGCACTAGAGGACGGCGGTCGGCCGATTCTTATCGAGGCCATGAGCTATAGGGTGTCTCACCACAGTACAAGTGACGACAGCTTTGCATACAGAGCTAAAGTCGAGGTTGAAGATTGGAAACGACGAGATAATCCGATTACAAGGCTTCGGAAGTATATGGAGGCTCAGGGTATGTGGGACGACGTAAAAGAGCAGGAGCTGCGCTCTTCTTTAAGGAAGAAGATTCTAAAGGCATTCAGCGAGGCAGAGAAGGTCGAAAAAGGCCCTATCCGGAACACTTTCACTGATGTATACGAAGAGCTTACAGAGGAAAGCAAAGCACAAATGGCTGAATTGCGGGATATACTAGAAAGATATCCCAATGAGTACGACTTGACAGAGTTTGAAGGAGGCGTAGAAAGTTTAAAGTAACGGCTACAAAGCTATATGGAGTTCTAAGGTGGACCATGGCATCCGAAAGGCTTAGGGATTGGAGGCTAAGTTTGTAGAGCATTAGCGTGTTAACATGTTACTTCTAATGTTATCATCATATAATATAAAACTGGCCGATATAATTTTGCTCATTATAAGGATTGAACTCTACAAATATACACTCAAACCAACTGCCTAAAATCTATTTCTCACAGTTGTATAAAGTCCATTCTACATGCACATTCTGCCTTGTCTGTCACATCAAGCCCATATTATGCCTCGACTACTTCCACATTCGTAGCCATGTCTACCACTTCTGCTTCCTTTATGAACACGCTTCCTACTTTTCCTCGCCCATGCACTGGCCCGCTCGATGTCCCGTTTGTTGACGCATCCGATGCAGAGACTGTTGGAAGAATCTTCCTTGCCCGGGCCAGAGCCGTCTCCAGGGCATTCTGGAGTGCCATAACATCTCCGGCAACAACGGACATTGCCTTGCCTTTACCAGACTGCGCAATAGCCTCATCATCACCAAAACTAAATCCGGTAAACGCAACTTCGGGATGCTTCTTCATTGCCGTTTCAGCCATCTTTACAGCTTCAAGCCATTCAGGTTCGTCGCCTGGCAGATCGAAGTTTCCTGGAAGGTTCATACTAATTCTAGCATCGAGAGTGCCTAGCCAGATACCATCAATATCTTTTACTTCAGTGAGGATAGTGTCGAGGTTTTTGATCCCTTCCAAGGTTTCGATTTGGAGAATTATGGCAGCTTGCTCGTTCAAATTTTGATGCAGCGTGAGGGACTCGTCACAGACGCCATCCGTAACACCTGGGATCAGCCGAAATGGAGGCGCGGACCGCGTACCTTTGTGACGAGTTCCAAACTTGGCACTGCTGACTACGAACTGAGCTTGTTCGACAGTTTCGACTTGCGGAATGATAAGGGAAGCTCCAGCGTCCAAGGCGTATCCGATGGCGTCGTGGTGATGCCCTGGAACACGAACAAAGGGCATGGTCTTGCCTTCGCTAGCAAACATGATATTGTGTACCATCTTTTGCAACAAGTTAGTACCGCTACAGGACGGTAATCATGTATCAACTTACAGCAGTCATTGTTTCGACATTGCATGAAGAATGCTCCCAATCAATCCAAGCCCAGTCGAATCCTAGCGGTGCTATAAAAAGTGATGTAGGAACCGTGCTAAGACCGAAGTATACACCTAATAGCGGTGCTATCTTGCCGTTGTGAGCGTCTCTCATAGCTTGCCTTGCCCGGTGAGGCTGAAATAAAGAAGGAGCGCGATATTCGGCCATGGACACAGTAGGCCTTGGGGCCATTGTGTCTTTTTTAGTCTGAAATTATTTTAGAATGCGGGAAGAAGTTTGTGGGGAATGTTTTGCGATCGAATGATTATATAGAGAGCTGTAGTGCTGGCAGAAGTAAAGGGAATGGGGGGGTGTAAGACGACATCTCTTTATATAGAAGTATGACTGCTGAGCTGGAATGACTAGATGGCAAGATAGGTACCAATTATCCCAGCTGTCTTTCGGGATCCACCTTGGCCGCGTGGAGGTAACCGGAGGAAACACAAAACAATGTCAAGGTCTCAATTGGTTAGACTAGAGGCGATCCACAATTCGTAGACATCCGCTCCAAACATATACTGTACGAGCACGCGCATTTTTCTGATGCCAGGAATCTATAGGAATAACTCCAAGATTCCAGTGATCAGAAATTACGTTGAGTAAGTTCCACAGCGGGCTATTCGGACGACCCGTCGTCGGAGATTTGATCGTTTCAAGGGAATATTCTGGAGGTTCGACATCAGCAAATGCCTATCAGTCAACATATAGAGAGTACATGTAAGCGGGCGTAAGCCTTACTGCGGAGTTGTCGCCAATATGACAAGCGGAAAATCCGAGGATTGCGAGGGTCAAGGACACCTCCAAGTCCAGCTTAGGACAACCTCATAGGACTAAATATACCATCCCCACAAATAAGGCACCTATCTAGTATCTAGAGAAGGCAAGCCTGGTTGGCGGTGAATCATAGCAGCACCCGGATGAGTCGGTCTGCAAAGCCAGTGGTGTACAATAGAATTCTTAAGGCCTCATACACCTAGAATAGCGTTCGCTTGCAGGAAGGCGTTTACATACGCACTGTGCCACACGGGGTCGGCTGTTCCATACATAGTAAGACTAGTAAGTCATGCAAGGAACAATCCTTCAGCCTTCATGACAGAGGACATTCTACGAAGATCCGCACTCGTATTCTCCTGGGTTGCCTCTGAAGGCCAAGTTCTGTACATCTACATAGTAGGCAAAGCAACAGTAATTCTTAATTCTTCAACTCACTGTACCGTGGTGGAACGACGGCCTGGTAAGGCAAGAATAACCCTTCGCTTGGGCAGGGATCATGTTCGACTCAGCTCTTACATGCGAGAACCAATTATAAGGGAATGACCTTCTCATTTCCTAAATTCGCTTTCGTCACGCGATTCGAGGCCGCCACCATCAGCTTACAGATCAGCGACTCCACCGGACGAAGGATTATCGACCGTGGTTTAGACACTTCGGGGCTGAAGTAGCCAATAAATAGCACAAACCGGCAGTGATCACTTTCAAGTTTCAACGTCTGTCTTTGGATTTACCAATACCCGTCCAGGTGGGAGTCCTCTAGCCAGGTATTAGGCTATTCTAGTCGTTTCCTGCAGAATCGAAAAAAAGAGACGCGACGCTTTCGTAAGACGGGGATGGAGTCTTCAAATCAAAAAATAGAGGCAGGTGTTCGTGGTTTTTTGACGAAAAAACATTAACAAAAAAAAATGATTGACGATATTTGCACCAACGCAGTGTGCAACTGTAATTTGGAGCGGAGTCTTTGCGGAGAAACGTCCTCGGTCGCTCAGCCAAATTGTTCGGCTCGGCCCCACAGAAGCACAACTCACTCTCTACTTCCACTTCCACTTCCCATTTTGCCAGCATCCCTTTAAAATACTCCTTAAGTCGTACGAAGGGATTGCTAATCGGAGCCTCTCGGATCGAAAGCGGAAGTCGAATATAAGCATTGGTAGCTTTGTCGACCAGTCATACATTCCTACTTTATGCATTCACACATATCTCGATATTGAGATGTCACCAACATCACCATGATCATTAATTGCCAGACTTATAGTACATAGAGCCGGGTTTCAAACGGAACGAGCCTTATTCTCAAACCTTGCCACTATCTCCTCGTGCCTTTGAACGTGCTTTATAGCTACCTTGACAACGTGAGGGAAGGGTCCCCCGTCTTGCTAACGTTATTTGTGGAGCAATGTGTCTCCGAGAATGCCGGAAGCTTTGTTTTGTTTGGAGATTCCCGTGCGTCGGGCCTGTCGGTCCCGTGAGTTTCTCGCTCCGCCGCCAGTGACCTACGTCGTAGCTGTGGCTGGAATGCTAGGTGTGCTAGATAGGTTCAGGGGCGGTGAGTCCGTCGGGAAAAATGCCTAGTTTGGAAGCAGGGATATGAGACTTTGGGGGCAAAGTAGAGATGGGGTTGCGCACGTAGTAGGGTGTGTAGAGAAATTTTTCGTTTCAGTTACCATAGTACTTGCGGCGGTGCAGCTTCAATGGTTTTGTGATTTGTGATTTTGGGCTGGTGATAGCAGAAGGGTTGGGTGTACACGATGGATACATGGAATATACGGCAAAACAACAGCTACAGGAAGGAATAATGAACTAAAAACAAGCCAATCAACGAAAATGAATCATAATAAGACCATTGAAGGAGTGTGATATTGTTGGCGTGGTATTTGGTCGAACGTCCACAGCGTGAGAAACGTATCCCAAGGTTATATAAAAGCTGCTATCTAATATCGTTAACACTCCCATAAGCTAGTCTATTGTCGAGCACACCTGTTACTTGCTCTAAACTACTAAGTCGATTCAGAAGAGTCATATAGAAAACTAAAAGCACAAGTGTGCCAAGACATTCAGAGTCAATTCCCTGCGAAATCCCGAGTCCTCGAGGTATGCAGACTGAGAAAGTATTTACAAAATAATACCATGTGCATAACTGATTAGAGCGTCATTTAGGCCTATTTAACTTGCTGGTTACAAGAACTCGTCATTGTGCGTCTATTTTGTGCCGACTACTCTGAGTTATTGTTGTCCTTGTGCATTGAGTTGACAATGAAATATAGCACTCGAATGAACACGCATAAAGACCGCGACGTCAGAACAAATGGAGGGCAATATGACAATAAAGCAAAACCAGTTTTCTTTCAGAAAGTTCATTAAAGACCTCGATTGTCGACGATGGATGTCCTTTGTGCCCAGAGGACGCCGCCGTCAAAGCCAGCTTCAAGGCACCAAAGAGTTCTTTCCGTACAATATATGAAGCCCGCTTTCACTCTCTTTCTTGAATCTGTCCCAAAGAAACTCAAACCCCTATGTTATGCTCCAATTCAAAGATTGTATTCTGCCATACTTTCCTCTATTCAAAAAATCGTATAAAACTACTTAGCCATTGATCAGTCGCCCGACGATAGAAAAAATGAAGCGTAATCTATCTTCAACCCAAAGCGGAGACGCTCAATATCACACCCATAAACGTCCAAGACTGAGCCAAACGCCAATTGCCTCGATATCCAACTCTCGATACCAAGATTCATCCTTCGTTTCTTCCTCCCTTACATCATCATCACCGCACCACTCTCTCAAAAGGTCGCGAGCGGCTTCACTGACCAGCTCTACCGAAAGCGAGCCTCGAAAAAGCCGACGGCTAGCAGAGCAAGGAGACCAGACGCCCGCCGATCAGCAGCGGCAAATCACTAAGCCTGGAGCCTGGTCTCAATCCAGTAACTCCCTACCGGACTCGCCTTGGAAGCGTCGCCTTAGTGACCTCGACAATCTCTTCAACGACAGCTTCGAACCCGAATCGGTGCAGATCCCTCAAGAGCACTTGCCCGAGTACGTCCAACCAGCAGCAGCAGCAGCATCAGCCCCAGAGTCGATCCCGAGCCCATCAACATCGGCCATCCTCTCGCACTTCATCGAACTCGACGATCCCGCAGTCCTAGCGGAGCTAGACCTCTACCTCACTATGACCTCCCCTCCGAACGTCAGCGGCCCTAGCACAGACGGTAGCCCCATTGAAGCACCAAATACGACCGATCAAACTCCATCCGAGCAGGCTCCCAATCCTCCCGCTCCCATCGAGCCAGCCATTGAATCCAACCACGATAGTTCTATTACTCTGGCCTCTGCCAAACTCAGCAGGAGCAGAAGCAGCGGCACCGGAAGCCCTACCGACAGACGCGCAACCAGCTGTGCCCGACCCACCGCCCCTTTCGCGGCAGCCCGGTCCGCCCAGCGCCCAGAAGATCCTTCTCCGCGGCAGCCAGCGGTTGCGCCGGAGCAACTCGTACAGCAGACTGAATGGGACGGTGCAGGGTCTTATTACCATCCTGGGCCAACGACGACAGAGATGGCTGCGCCGTACTACTACTCCCCACCCACCAGGTGGGAGGAGCCGTACTCGGATCCTCCGCAATCCTTGGAGCAGCAGGCACCGGTGTTTCGGAAACCGTATTTTCAGCAGCCGGCTATCAGGAGGAGTAGATCCGAATACAGCCTCTCGCCGCCTTATCATCACGATCGACAGGCCGCCTCCCCGCCGGCCGGCATGTGGCCACAACAGCCGCGCGTAACCACTACCCGCCGCCGAACTCGAGGCAGCAGCGGTCCTACTCCTAACCCACGCTATCGACCCCCAATCCAACCAACTTACACCACCCCCACCGGTAATAGTAGTAGGAACAGTAGCAGCAACAGCAACAAAAACGAACTCTACCTCCTCCAAAACCTCATCCGCAAAATCTTCCTCTG
>JANIPN010155448.1:0-17557 GCA_027478595.1 Erythroxylum anguifugum
AGTAAATAAAATGCAAGAATAAGTAGGAGAAGACTTATGAAATGAAGGGGATAGTTGGAAGTTGGGCTTTTAGCCCTCATAAGTATCATTTAAATGAAGAAGAAATAAAACAAAAGGGAAGAGTCTTGGGCTTAGTATGGGTTTAAGTAATAAGATGGATAGTTAAATAAAAGATAGTTAGTATGGGCTTAGTATGGAGGAGGAGGCCCACGACATTTGTAAGCTTAGGTTAGTTAAGTTAGTGTTTAGTTAATTAGTTAAAAAGGTAAAAGTAAAAAAAGAGAAGAAGAGTCTCGAAACTTGAAGAATAGAGGAGAAGAAGCTTCGTTATTTTCAAACAAAGAAGAGAAGAGAGAAGAGTTCGAAAATACAAAGAAGAAGAGAAGAGAGATGAGTGGTCGGCCATGTGAGAGGTAAGTGTAGGTTTAAGTTATCTTCCTTAAAGTATTGTGAGAAGAGTATTAAATGAAGAAGTAAATGAAGCATTTGGGCTAGGTCCATTTAAGTGGCAAATAAAGGATCATGTAAAAGAAATGAAGTAATTGGGCTAGGGTCCATGTCAATTGCAATCAAATGAGAAAGAGGGTCTAGTAATCTTGGGCTTAAGCTTTGAGATAGCATTTAAATGATTTAAATGAAGGCCTTAGGATTTTACATGGAGGCCCACGAAATTGGTAGCTAAGTATAAATGAATTGGGCTAAGTATAAATTGGTAGCTTGTAAAGGAAGTGGGCTTAAGGATTAAATGATTTAGTAAATAAAATGCAAGAATAAGTAGGAGAAGACTTATGAAATGAAGGGGATAGTTAGAAGTTGGGCTTTTAGCCCTCATAAGTATCATTCAAATGAAGAATAAATAAAACAAAAGGGAAGAGTCTTGGGCTTAGTATGGGTTTAAGTAATAAGATAGATAGTTAAATAAAAGATAGTTAGTATGGGCTTAGTATGGAGGAGGAGGCCCACGACATTTGTAAGCTTAGGTTAGTTAAGTTAGTGTTTAGTTAATTAGTTAAAAAGGTAAAAGTAAAAAAAGAGAAGAAGAGTCTCGAAACTTGAAGAATAGAGGAGAAGAAGCTTCGTTATTTTCAAACAAAGAAGAGAAGAGAGAAGAGTTCGAAAATATAAAGAAGAAGAGAAGAGAGATGAGTGGTCGGCCATGTGAGAGGTAAGTGTAGGTTTAAGTTATCTTCCTTAAAGTCTTGTGAGAAGAGTGTCGAAAATTTAAAGTGAGAGAGAGAGAGAGAGAAAGCCGATTGGAGAAGAAGAAGAAGAAGAAGAAGAAGAAGAAGAGAAGAAGCCATGCTTTAGGAAGGTTGGTTTAAGAGTAAATGGATTTAAGATGAATAAGATGAAAAAAAATATATCGGGATTTTCGGATTAGTCTAAGGTTTCCAACGCGGATTCGGGTTCCAGTTTGGTTTTTCGTAAGAGGTTGGACATCCGGTAATGGGTTCCAACAGTAGAACTCCAGAAATCATCAAAATACCGAAGTATGTTCAGTGGAATAATACCAGTTCATATTACTTTAGAGCATACTCACTGTACCCGTCCCACTCTTGTCACTCAATCTTTCTCCATTCATTTCAGATAGCTATAATTCTTGGTGGAGATGTAGATCAATGTCTTACAAATCCAATGGTTCAAGAATCAGATCATTTGGAGGTCTAGTGAAGAAGTTACGGTCAAAAGAAGCAAACATGTTTATGACCTCAATCAAAATGAACCTATTTTGGCGCGATTTCCATAACTTTCACAAGCAATATCGGATTGATCTCGTTTTTGGACTATTGGAAAGAGGACTTCGAGATATACAAATTTCGTGAAGATCTTGAAGACCAATTCTATCTCCTGGCTTTTGTATCGTCTCACTTTTGCTTTGTCTTACTTTGCTTCGTCTTATTTTTGTATCGTCTTACTTTCACTTCGTCTTAGAATTTTGTCTTACTTTTGGTCTCTTCAGAATATCTCCACTTATAAAGATCATAACTTTTAACTACGATGTCCAAAAATTCCATACTATATACCGTTGGAAAGATAAAAGAAAGATCTACAACTCTCAAGAAGGTAACTTTGCCAAAATCTATCTAGATCAATCCAGAATTTCCCTTTAATTCCGAACACGAATTTACGTTCATCTCCCAATGTACTGCATCCAGTTCTCAACTTCATGACAAATTTTGAGATTCTTAGAGATAGAATTGAAATTCGATGTCTTTATAAAAAATGTAGTTGTACGTTTCTAATTTAATCCAAATGAAGAATCATCTCGTTTGGATTACTAAAGAAAAAGTTATGGCTAACAGACCAAAGCACACTCAGTGAACATTTTTTCAGATCACTACCAAATTTGTTTCTAAATCTTTCCTTATCACAACTCATACCAAGATCACTCTTTCAACTCCCTTTACTTCTCATTTTCAATAAAATCATATCAATCATACCCGGAAGTTGCCAATGAATGTATGTACCACTTTTTATGTGCAAACATTCAATATTTATGTGCATATATGCTAACAAGATGCATGAGTAAGAAACTGCATTTCCTTAATCTCTCTTTGAGCTCCCATGTACTAAAATTTTGGATCCTAACCCTTAATATGGGGATGGGATGTTACACACTGGATAATTGGAACATCCATAAAATCTCTGACTATGATTATAATCACTTCATGATATCCTTAACATGGAATTCAACCTACAATATCAAACCACTTTTTCAGCATTTGAAATTATTGTCTTAGTAGAAGATGAGAATTCCATAGGTTTAGGAGTTGCCGTTGTAATAATCATAATAATGACATATATATGCCAACAAAGAATTAAGAGGAAGAGCTACTAAATTTAACAACTTTGATGTATGTATAAATGTATGGATCTCTACTCCTCTAAATCAAGCTCAAAACATTATTTACTCAAAACAATTAAATTTCTTTAACTCATTAATAAAGACATCCTCTACTTAATTTAGTGCTTTAAGCCACAATTCTCACAAAAAAAAGTAATGTTAATTTAAACTTTCACCAAATTAAGACAAAAAATGATGTATCCACAAATGGAAGTTTGTGAGAAATATTAATATAAACTCTCATTAAATTAAGATTGCTAAAAAACTGATGTATCCACAAATGGAAATATAATAATTTTCAAGTTGCCATCTTTATTTGATGAGAAAAGAATCAATCTTTAACATGATTATAGAACAGAGTTATCATCTCTCAATTGACTTATGATGAAGTGTGTAAACCGAAACAAAAAGGAAAGCCAATTAAAGGTTCAAACTTCAGCTCAAACCTAGCTAGCTTCAAACATCAATAGTTGAAAGCCAATGATAGCTTTCTGCAAGCTCTTAACATTAACTAATACCAATTCTAAAACCGATTATTTTCATTTATTATGTTTTTGATATCTATAATATAGGGAAGATTTAAGTTATTATAATACATAGAATAAAAACTCGTCTAATTCCTAGAAATGTTCTATTTTTTTAGTTGATTGAATCAGCATAGGAGAAATCTAAGGGTGTTGTCTTGTCTGAAGAGGATCATGAGAATAATGGAGAAGAAAATTACGTATTCTTAAACAAGAACTCTCCGATAGGAAGAAAAGGGCAAGCTACTAAAAGAAGTTAGGAAAAAGCTCCCAAGTTAGTGGCAGCTACATTAACCAAAAGTCAATGACTCAATTTGAGTTAACCGAGTTTTGAGCCAGTTCAAGCTTTTTCAAACCTTGGGTCGAATTTAGGCTTGGAGCGCTTAGTTTGACCCAACAGAAGTTCGGATAAGTAAAACGATGTAGTTTTACTCAATAAATTAAAAACTTAATCAAAATTAATTTAGACCCTACAGAATTTTGGGCTGAGCCCGAATCTGAACATAACTTTT
This sequence comes from Erythroxylum anguifugum, assembly GCA_027478595.1. Lineage (NCBI taxonomy): Eukaryota > Viridiplantae > Streptophyta > Magnoliopsida > Malpighiales > Erythroxylaceae > Erythroxylum > Erythroxylum anguifugum. The sequence goes on from JANIPN010155448.1 coordinate 3,882, forward strand.
TGAACCGGCCCAATACCAAGCCACTTTTACCCATCAGAAAAAGAAGTGAACACGCGTCAACAGGGACAAGATTTCACTGAAAAGAAGGGTGGATGCACGTAGATTCCATGGCAAATTGAAAGAAGAACAAACCCGTTTGGGAGGAACTGAAATACGTGTGTGTGTTAACATTTGGAGTCTGAGTGAAGAAGAAGAAGATGTTGTTTCAAGTGGCAGGGCAAGGTGCGCGTCCCACCTTCTTCGAGATGGCGGCAGCCCAGCAACTCCCGGCCAGCCTCCGAGCTGCTCTAACATACTCCATCGGCGTAATCTTTAATATTCCATCACTTTATATGTGCATTTAGCTAACTTGCGCATGCTTATACGTACTTATATCAAAAGATTGTCTGTTTTTCGACTTATTCACGACTTTTCTAGTGATATGTGATAGGAAAGTTTTATATATTTGATACCCTTCAGAGATTTCATTTGAGTTTGTCTAAATTTCCTCACTTTCTGCTTTAATTTGGAAGATTCTTGGCTTTAGTGTAAATGTTGGTGCTATTTGTTGGTACTAATTGTTCCAGTGTAATTAACGCGAAGTTTCTGTCTTTCTTAATTGCTGGAGGTTATTTAAAAGGACAGTTTGCATGTTCTAGATTTGATGGTTTTTAAGCTAGTTTCCAAATTATATCTTAATTAATGTTGCTTATGTTGTTCAAGGTGCTGGCGTTAAGAAGGCCTTTCCTTCATAAGGTATTAGACTATGAAGATGAATTCTTTGCCTTGCTCATGCTTATTCTCGAGGCTCATAGCTTAAGAACTACAGGTTTCCTTACTCCTTTCTTCTTGCTTTTGTTCCCTATTTTTGGTATCTTCCATTGCTGCCAATTCTGTTTGTGAAATTGTATTTGTGTGCTGGATTACTCAACTTTTGGTCGTATCTTGATGTTATTTCTGTTTTTACGGAGTTGTTATGAATGTGTTTTTGATTATCGCATCCTTGGATTACAGCATAGCTAGTGCCTGATATCTTTCCCAATCAAGGTGAAGTGAACCAATGTCTTCTATATATGATTGCTAATGTATTCTTTGAATGGAATATACTTGATATTAACATTAGCAGCTGTACTCTTGTGGTATATATATTATTGTTTCTACTTTCACCTTTATCTTGTACTGGCTGCTTTCTGCAGTCTGCTTCTCAAATTATATGTTTTTTATAATGCTATCTGAAACATCTTAATCTAAGCAAACTTTGGATCTTTGAATTAGAAATTTTGGTTCGGACCTTCTTTCTTGTGGTTGTTTCTTATACATTTTTTCCTCATCAGATGCTTCCTTTTCTGAACATCTTTATGGGATGCGAAGAAGAGCAGTGAAGATAAGTGTAAAAAAGGATAATACTCATTTGAACTCTGGGGACGAAATTGAGCATTCTGGGTTACAAAAACGCCAAAGAGTTCTTTCAGTTGTATTTCTGGTACTGAGCACTACTTGTATTTAACTATTGTTGTATCTTAAGAAATTTGCACTTCATTTCATTGACTTTGCAATGATGTCTAGGTTGCCTGGAATAGTAAGACTGGTTACAAAGCATGTTTACCAAGAATTGACCTGCATTCTTCATAATTATCCATCAATCAACGAGGATCTTCTAAATTTTTCTTTTCAACCATAGAGCACTGGAGGTTAATGATTTCTGAACTTGATTTTCTTGATCAGGTGGTGTTACCTTATTTTAAGTCAAAGTTGCATTCCATATATAATAGAGAAAGGGAAGCTATGCTACAGGCAAGTTTGTGGGGGAATAGTGATGAATTGATTGGGGAATCTGATTATTTTAATGGAGCGGAGACATCTCTTCTTTCCAGAGAAAACTCAAATACAGAAGCAACAGTAAGAACACGCTTGATGAAGAAAATTCAGAAAGTTATATATGCTTGCTACCCATGGCTACATGCCAGTAGTGAAGGTAGGTGCAACCCTGCGTCCTTTTCTGTCTCTAGTTCTGATGATAATGGTTACCTTTACCTTAAATACTCAGTTGACATCTAGGAAGTGAAGAAGAGCTTGTCACAGAGAAATATGAATAACAGTTATCTATCAAGCCTTTGCTTTCCTGGTTGATAGTTAGCGTTACACACTTATCTTGCTCTTTTACTCAATATTCAGCAGTCCTCATGTTACCAGTCTCTGAGGCTAAAAATATGCACTATAAAATGTTGGAATTTGCTTGACATCATCCTTCAATATTAGTTATCACTTTATTTATGTATTTCTGCCAATTTATTAAGCAAGAAGGGTCTTTCTTGTAGCCATGTGGACCCTTTGCTACCACCTCTTTACTTCCAAATGTCTTGCTGGTTCTGCTAATGATCTTTGCCAACTTAGGTTCATCTAATCGGTTTTGTAATGCAGGATTGTCCTTCACTTATCAGCTCTTATATCTACTGGATGCTACTGGATTTTATTCCCTAGGACTACAGGTGCTTGGAATTCATGTTTGTCGAGCTACAGGGCAGGAAATGGTATCAATTTATGGCAAAGTTGGAAATTGGTTGGTTATATAACAATGCACACACACTGAAACACACATCACTAAGCTTTTTTTTTTTTACAAATTAAATCGCCAAGTGCTTTTCTGAGTTCTGTCTTATAAATGGATGATTTTATGCAAGAATTAAACCGTGGTAGGATGTGATATTTGATTGGGAACTGGACCTGTGGAATTAAGAACAATTGTAGGATCAATTCTATGGATCTCTTTTTCCTTTTATATATTGCTCTACTCTGCATCTTGATATACAACATATTAAATCTTCAAGCTCTTGTTCTAAGCTTTGTCACATGGGTGATTTTATGCAAGAATAAACCGTGGTAGGATTTGATGTTTGATGAGGGCTTGGACCTGTGAAATTGGGAACAAATGTAGAATCAATTCTCTAGACCTCTCTTTCTTTTATGTACCTATTCAATGTTTATTGAGAAGGGAGAACTGCTTCTAGATAATATTGAATTTGAAAATTTTGACTTTTTGCTATTTTCTAAAAAAAAGGTTAATTGCTTTATATCTTTCTGTATATAAATGGAACTTTGTATGTTGCTGATGAGTGATTGCATGGGGCAACTTCCAATTATAGCATCAGTTGATTATTCTTTATATATGTTAATTTTTGCTTCCACGGACAATTTAGTGTATTTTAGGATTGTGTATAATTGCTTCTGATGTCAAGGTAGATGGATTCTTCTTCAAGAATTTCAAAGATTAGAAGCCGTGAACGTGAAAGACTTCGTGGTCCTCCATGGCTTAAGGTATTATTCAGATTATTTTGTTGAGTTCGTAACAACCCCTCTCTTATATCATTTTGTTAGACAATTTACAATTTCCTCTCCTGATTTTCCCTCTAAATAATGTAATGATACACTTTTGAAAATTGTGACAGGCATTACAAGGAGCATTGCTGAGATGTACCTATGCTGTACTTGACTATGCACAAACTGGCTTAATTGCGTCAGTATTCATCTTTAAAGTGAGTATGGTTCATATGCTCATGTTTTGTGTTTCTGATTGAGCAGTAACCTGCCTTCCAAAGACATGATATGGAAGTCTGATTTCCATTACACTGCTTTCTTGTATCGCATGCTGATTGATACTGATGTACCACATCAACATTTTCCATTTGTTAACAACAAAGAGCTTCTCTTGTAATAAAGTTATAAAGACAGCTTTCCCTTATATCGATACGTGAGTAGCATCATTTCTCAGGGAAAAAAAAAAGAGTTACTTACCCAAAAATGGGATAATATTTCTGGAATTACAAGTCTGTTTTCTGTATCGTAGCCCTGCTGGAACAATTTTTGGGTCCTTCTAATGTTTGCATACTTGCATTGAATTTTGTTTCATGTGTTAAAATTCTTAACCTTTCATAATTTGTCTTTATGCTTTTGTAATATAGTTGTTGAATTAAAGAAGCAAAGGGGGACAATAAAGTTGTTTAAGTTTGAATAAAGCTTATCCATAAAAGTAAAATTTTTGTGTTCTTTGGCGCTGACAAATTCTTAATATGAATTATATAGATGATGGAATGGTGGTATCAATCTGCTGAGGAAAGGATGTCAGCTCCAACAGTGTACCCTCCACCACCACCACCTCCACCTCCAAAGGTAAAAAGGAATCAATTTCCATCTTAAATTCTCTCTTGCATCCATTGTATGGAAGCATCTTCTGGTCATAGAAAATTCATCAATAATTATGCATTGTGATCTTAAGAGTGCTTCTTCAAATAGGTATAATATGGGAAAATACAGTGTGTTAATGATATGTATACATCTATATGTTCCCGTCAAAGGATAACTATAAACAGTTTCTTAGTATTTTGCGTACTAATTTTTGAGTAATAGATCTTATCAAATGTGGGAAACTAATAATTTGAAAAATGATATGTTGGTATCTGGATTGTATAATCAAACATATATACTTTCTTTATTGCCAAACAGGTGGCCAAAGAAGGGATTCCACTGCCCCCTGATAAAACTATCTGCCCTTTGTGCTCACAGAAGCGTGCAAATCCTTCTGTAGTTACTGTTTCAGGCTTTGTCTTCTGTTATGCTTGCATATTTAAATACGTAACTCAGGTGAGTCATTAACATCTACTTCATATTGGCCTTTTGGCAAAAAGTTTGTGGTTTATACCTGTAACTAGAAAACTGATAAAATATGCTATTTGCTTAAAACCACCCTTTATGATCCTTTAGGAAAAGGAAAAATAGGATAATATTTTCGTATTTTAGGGGAGGATTTGAAGCATATAGGGAATTCCTAGGGGAACCTCAGATGTTTGTTTTATGTGTCTAATACTCCTATGTGGTGCATTGGAACGTCAACAGTTAATGTTTCTCTTATCCCTCTGTATATCCGTATGTGTCGTAAGACCTACCTCAGTTGTAATACTATTAAAATATGAATTAAGCTAGGAACAAATTCTCCAAGTGAAGAGGAGTTGGAGAAGAGTAGGTTTTGCATGAGTAGAGTTCTCGATTCTTTATCACTTTCCGTGCTTCTATTCCGGAGTTGTGTATTCGTTCTCTTCATAATCGTGCTTCACTCCAATACTTTACCAGTACAACCGGTGCCCTGTTACTTTGATGCCAGCGGCTGTTGACCAGATAAGGAGGCTCTTCCATGATATGTAGACACTTTGTTGGATACTACAAGGTATAAGCAGCGTATTTTTGCTAGGATCTATAAACCAAATTAAACCAGGTAATTATGCAGCATAGCTGATTATAAGCCAAGCATAGAATAGTTTACTGATTTTGTATACGAAATACGATGACTGAAAGACGATGTGAAGTGGCCTCGGGGTTATCAAAGTTCTGCCATTTTCAATGGATGCCTACTGATTTGAATTGTATGTTGACAAGGTTTATGGATTTTTCTCATTTCTTTCTAGTTTGATGTGTAAATAAGCTAAGCTACAGTCTTTACCTTTGTTTCATTGCATCCATATGTAAGTGCCTGTGTTTTAGGCTAAACAAAAGAGATGCACATGAGAGACAGAGGTGTACTGACTGAGGCAAGGCAAATGTTGCAGCTCCAAATAAACCTTGTAACAACACCACATTCCTGTATTACGGGAAAAGAAATATAGGAGTTTTGTCGTGTTGGATCTGTATATACAGTGAATAGAATTCTTTGTAAGAATGACACACAGGATAACATACGACGTTCTTTTATGATATTATCGTGTAGGATTGTAATTTGATATAATCTTTTTTTTTTGTTTTAAGATAGATACAGAAAAATATTCGTTTCTTAAGACGTTATTTGAAATTTATAATCACCAACTTGTGTTAAAGAAAATAGTTAAGAGTACGGTAACTGAAAATTGAAGCAGCGTGTTAATGATTCTACGGTCTCACGTGTCACAACCCCTTAATCCTATTAACCTATGCGTGTTGAAAACATCCAATCAAGTTTTTAGAAACAAAATTAATATTTTTTCAGTTTGCCCTATTAAATATGGTTCTTTAACTAATGTTTAAAATTTTTCGAATCCCTTGATTTTACGTTTATTTTTTTACCGTAGTTTTTAGGTTTTAATTTCTTGTTTTTAGTTTTATTTTTAAGCAAAAACAAAATTCTGTTTGTTTTTAATATAAATGTAATTATATTTTAACTATTTATAATAATTAAATATTATATCAAATTTAAAGAAAAATTAATCTTATAAATTAAATTATTTTATTTTATTTTACCTTAATTTCTTATACAATATTTATCAATAAAGTTATATTTATTAAAACAAATAGTTATTTATTTATTTATTTATTTATTTTTAAATTATTAAAGTAATTTTTATTTATAAATATATACATTTTAAAATTAAGACATATTTATTAAGAAATTATAAGATTAAAATTATTTTTAATTAAATTAAATTATTTATAATTCTTATTAATTATTACTATTAAATAACCTATTTAGTTGATAGTAAATCATATATCACAAAAAGTAGAAAAGAAAAATATAGTTTTTGTGGTTTTTATAAGTAATGCACAAAAAAAAGAAATAATATATTTTTTTTACTAAACTTAAAAATAAAAATAAAAGCTAAAAACTAAAAACTAAAAACCAAAAACTAAAAACCAAAAAACTAAAGTGGAGATAAAATCAAAAACTCAAACTCTACTATATGTCAATTCATGACGTAGAAAGCGTTAGTATTATGGTAACTAATATTTATTGCTTTTGTATTCCTTGAGGTATAATAATTCTCATAGATATTGCATTTGTATTCTTGTAGGGAACATGATCCTCTGTGCTATTTACCCCGTCTCATTTCATCTTAACCATCCATTTATGTGGGGGTCCACAAAAATAGATGGTTAAGATGAAATAGGACAGGGTTGGAACAGGATAAATGGCACAGAAGATCTGAGGGGTTCTTGGGAACATGATCCTCTGTGCCATTTACCCTGTCCTAACCCTGTCTCATTTCATGTTGGCCCCCAAATTTTTTCTTATTGAATTAAGCATGATTTAAATGAATTATGAGGTTTGATGGATAAAGTTTTGGAGCTACTTATTATGTAAATGTTAGTAGGATTTTATTATATGGTTTGGTTGTATTAAAAGTGGTAAGAATACATAAGGGCATTTTAGGCAAGTCACTAAAGCATACAAGGCTATAAGGTCTAATGGAAGGGCAAATTGGGCATTTCATACTTATTAAGAGTAGAAATTAGAAGAAGAAGAATTGTGAATGAGGGAGAGGAGAAGAGAGTGTCGTGGAAATAGAGAAAAGAAGGAAGAAAAATTAGGGTTTTTGGAGATCTTGAAGAATTTGAAGAATCTTGAGCTAAACAAGTACAAGACTTAACCCTTCTTGATTGATAGTTAGAAGTGAAAATGAGGAGGAATGGTATAGGAAAAATGTTTTAATCTTCTAGGATTAATGATTATGTTGTGTTTGTGAATGAGTTTGAGCTTAGAAATGAAGTAAGAATGATTGTTTAGGGTTAAGATGGGTTATATTTGAAAGATGGGAAGTATATAGATGAAGAATGTCGAAAAACGGGTTTTTGGGAGGTTTCTGGACATGTTCGCCGCGGTGAGCTCCAACATTTTCACCGCGGCGAAATCTCGTTTTTCTGCACAGACATATTTCGGTATTTTGGGCATAACTTTTGCTGTAGATGTCCAAATGAGGTAATTTTTGATTCGTTGTAAACTAAAGACATAGGGCTATAAGTTTTATGAAGAAATGAAGTTTTAATTCGGTCTTTAGATATCTCAATTTTTGGGTGGAAGTTGAGTATAGAATATCGTTTCAGCATAATGATACTCCCAATATGTTTGGAGTTTAACTTTTAGAGTACTGAACCAAATTGAATGATTTTGAGTCATTAGAAACTTAAGACAATGGGGAACATTTTTCTAGAAAAAATTGTTAACAAATTTGGTCATTTGCCTGATCTGAATGATCTTGGAAAATTGAGTATTAAGAATTTATCTTAGTGTATGTGCTTTATGGTATCTCGAATTTGGATTCCAATTGAATGGAATTTTTGGCTATTGTTAAAGGAAATCAAGGAAGGTAAGAGGAGCAAAGGGTGAGGCACCTTTGAGCAAGTATTTGAGCAAGGATTTCTAAGGTGGGTTTCATGTTTATAATAGAAGTAATGAGCCTTAAATGTTTTATATTAAATCAAGAGAATAAAATGATTTCAAATTGCTTCATAATTGTTGCATCTATTGCTTTTAAATGATTTGAGAAATCTTTATATGGTCGGTATATGAGTTTTGTTGATGAATTTTGAAATAAAGATGGAAATGCATTGACATGTTTTATGTATGCCTTGAAAAATGTCATGGCATTTTGTGTTAATGAAAAAAAGGAAAGAGCATGAAAAGTATGAAAGCATTTGATAAAATGATTTGAGCATGAAATGAATATGTGCTTGTTTGGGAAAGAGAGGAACGTTTCGTTAGTCACGTGCACGTCGACATATAGCCTTCTCCCGGCTGCCTGCTTGAGGCCACGAAATCTTGATAAATCAGACTCGTTTTGTTCACGGTATAAACTTCGGTTTATCCGGTTTTGTTCCACGGAACTCTCGAGCCATTTGTTTGTGCATTGCATCTTTGAATTATCAAGTATGTTGCATAAATTAAGTGTTTTGTATTGATGGTTAAATGGATATGCTGTGTTGATGTGATGATATTCAAATATGAGTTTTGTGTTCAAATTGCGAATTTGACTAAGAATTTGAGAATGAAGCATTTTATGAATTCATTATGATTTTTATATGACAAATGAACATTTCAACGGTTTTGCTTATTCTTCGTTATAAATTTGTTACCCACGAGCTTTAAGCTCACCCCTTTCCGTCCTCACCTCCAGGTGATAAGCAAGAGATGGAGTGAAAGAGAGTCAAGGCATCACTCCAAATTTTATTATATTGTATTTTGAGTTAGTTTTGGAAAACACAAGGATTTAATCGCATTTAAGGATTTCTAGTTCATGTAACTTTTGTCTTTTGAGATTTTGGATTATTGTTGTAATTGTGGCTTGGAATGCCTTTAGAGCTTGTAAAACTCTATTCTTTGATGTTAAGGAATTATGAATTATGTATGGATGATGTTGAGTGGAAGTATGAATTTGCGTATATATATAAGGTTGAGTTGAAATTCGATATACTTGAGGAAGTTATCGATTTGATATGATTATTTTGATTGTGAATTGTTGTTATATATATAATATGTGTTATGGAAAAGGAATATGAAAATGGTGTGAGACTTTAAGCTTCATGAATTCTTTGGATTACGCTCATGTTTGTACGACGAGCAATAATACGTATGCGTTTTATGGTTCAAGGGTTGGACTCCGAAAATGGGGCCCAACATATTTGGTATCAGAGTAAGAAGAGATTACAAGGAACCACGCTCAAGTATGATGGTATTTTGTTAAGAGCTGGATTCCGGAAACGGGATCCAACATTTCATCTCAATCATCCATTTATGTGGGACCCACAAAATAGATGGTTGAGATGAAATGGGACAGGATTGAGACAGGATAAATAGCGTAGAGGATCTGAGGGGTTCTTGGGAACATGATCCTCTGTGCCATTTACCCTGTCCCAACCTTGTCTCATTTTATCTCAACCATCCATTTATGTGAGGCCCATAAAAATAGATGGTTGAGATGAAATAGGACAAGGTTGGGACAGAATAAATGGCAAAGAGGATCTGAGGGGTTCTTGCGGATATGATCCTCTATTCCATTTACCCTGTCCCAACCTTGTCTCATTTCATCTCAACCATCCATTTATGTAGGGCCCACAAAAATAGATGGTTGAGATGAAATGGGACAGGATAAATGGCACAGATGATCTGAGGGGTTCTTGGGGACATAATCCTCTATGCCATTTACCCTATCCCAACCCTGTCTCATTTTATCTCAACCATCCATTTATGTAGGGCCAAAAAAATAGATGGTTGAGATGAAAAGGGACAAGATAAATGGCACAGAGGATCTAAGGGGTTCTTGGGGACATGATCCTTTGTGTCAATTATCTTGTTCCAACCCTGTTTCATTTTATTTCAAGCATTTATTTATGTGGGCCCTACATAAATAGATGGTTGAGATGAAATAGGACAGAGTTGGAACAGGATAAATGGCACAAAGGATCTGAGGGGTTCTTGGAGACATGATCCTCTGTGCCATTTACCCTATCCTAACCCTGTCTCGGTTCATCTCAACCATCCATTTATGTGGGTCCAAAAAATAGATAGTTGAGATGAATTGGGACAGGATAAATGACACAGAGGATCTGAGGGGTTCTTAGGGACATGATCCTCTGTGTCATTTACCCTATCCCAACTCTATCTCATTTCATCTCAACTATCTATTTATGTGGGGCCCACAAAAATAGAAGATTGAGATGAGATGGGACAGGGTTGAGATAGGATAAATGACACAGAGAACCTGAGGGGTTCTTGGGGACATAATCCTCTGTGCCATTTACCCTGTCCCAACCCTGTCTCATTTCATCTCAACCATCCATTTATGTGAGGCCCACAAAAATAGATGGTTGAAATGAGATTGGACAAGGTTGGGATAGGATAAATGACACAGAGGATCTGAGGGGTTCTTGGGGACATGATCCTCTGTGCCATTTACCCTGTCCCAACCTTGTCTCATTTCATCTCAACCATCCATTTATGTGGGGCCCACAAAAATAGATGGTTGAGATGAAATGGGACAGGATAAATGGCACAGAGGATCTGAGGGGTTCTTAGGGACATGATCCTCTGTGCCATTTTCCATGTCTCAATCTTGTCTCATTTCATCTCAACTATCCATTTATGTGGGGCCAAAAAATAGATTGCTGAGATGAAATGGGAAAGGGTTGGGACAGGATAATTGGCACAAAAGATCTGAGGAGTTCTTGGGGACATGATCCTTTGTGCCATTTACTGTGTCCCAACCGGGACCCATTTCATCTCAACCATCCATTTATATGCGGCCCACAAAAATAAATGGTTGAGATGAAATGAGACAGGGTTGGGACAGGATAAACGACACAGAGGATCTGAGGAGTTCTTAGGGACATTTAATTCTCTTTAAGTTGGATATTATTTTTAACGTAAAAAGATTTCTCCATACTTATAAGAGTTGACATAATCGTTCTAATTCCTTTGTATGTAATTCCACCTGTTGAGAATCTCTATTTATTGGTTTTATCTATCTTGGCTGCAATCTAACAATATGGAGAGTAGTGCACAGCAATAAGATGAATACCATTTCATGTCAGTTGGGAAACAACATTCATCATAATGGTACTGTACCAAGAATGGATACCAATTGGCATTGGCTATTTCAATTCATATCAGTTACTATCAGTCGCTAACTAAAATTATGGTATTTATTGAGTAACAATTATAAATTACTTTAAGTATCTTATTGGTTTTGTTAAATAAAAGTGTGCAAGACTTGATGCATTTTAACACCTATATGAGTTTTGAGCCTAAGGACATTTATCACATTTGATTCTATACATTTCTTTTTATTGTGTGCTATCAAACATAGTTTGTTTATTCTAAAGCTTGCTTTTGAATACATGTTGAGACTACATTTTTTATGAATTTATACATAAAGATGATAAGGGCACTTAGAATAGCCATTTTGAACCTAAATAAACCTACAATTTTGATTATTTTCATAAAAAGTAAATTAGTTGATTCATGTTGCATTGTTTTAATTCTTCTTTTTTTTAATAGAATGGGGGAGAAGTGTATATATATATATATAGAAAGGAAATCTTCTCTTTGATGCTCCTGTTAAAAAACAAAATGAAAAATAATAAAAAATAGAAGAGGTGATTGAAAAGAATGTTATTTGAATTAAGTTTTGGATTGATTTACGTTGAAACTTGTGTGGAGAAGTTTGTACAATCTCCTTTAATTTATTTAACGTAAAAAAATTTTTTTGTCATACCTTACATACATCATGTTACATCCTTTATCAAGTCCCTCTGATTTATGGATTATGTTTATTTTTATATATGGTGGAGATTTGATTGATAAGCAAACATATGAAAATAACTTCTTGTACTTTGATTTGAGAACTAATGAATCTTAAACACTTTGAGTGTATAGAGTGAAATCCATGAGAAGATGTCAAGTCTTGCTTTATTTTATTATGATGGAATTGATGAGATGCTATGTTTTTATTCTAAGAATGTGCCTTTATGAGAGTTTGTTCTCTCAGTTGTTATTTTATACTAAACTTTTAATATGTATTAGCTTTTGAGATATTTTGGGACAAGATGAAAGAACATGAAAGGTTCTTATGAGGATGATTGATGCATTGTATTGATGCATACTTAAGGATAATCATGAATTTGGGGTGTGGGAGAATTTTGATAAGATGTTTTTTGGTTATATTAATTGAAATGCTCTTTTGTTTTGACTATATTTTGATGTTTAAATAAGAAAATTAATGTTTATTTTATTTTAGGAGATGACATGTGGAGATTGCATCAAATTGAATTATTATTGGTAAAAATCACTAATTTTGGAAAAAATTAGACATATTATTGCAGTGAATAACGTAAGATCACGTCTAATGCTAAATTCATTTCAAGAGTCGAAATTTAATTAAGAAAATTTATTCCCATCCTATAATTTGGGGACTTGGATTTGTTTTAAATAGGAATATTTGCAAGATAGGAGGAGTCTAGGGTTTGAACAAAAAAAGAAGACAAAAACATGTCTACTACCTTCTCTAACATTCTCTTTCCGTTTTCTTAGTAGTTTTTTCTCAATCTTTCATCTTTTCGTCTATTTTTGGTGTTACAATTAAAGTCGTGTTTGGCTAAATCTAAATATTCTTATTCAAGGGAGTTTAAAACTCTAGTTATAACTTTGTGAGGGTTTGTTCTAAACTTATTTATTTTTTAATTCAAGTATTTTTTAATATTCTTATATTTCATGGATAACTAATATTGATTAACCTGACAAATTAATTTGTTGTTGATTATTCTATAACTATTTATGAATTCAGTGATCCATAGTTGTCATGAAGGATTGGTACAAGTAGCAAATATGTTATCTATAAATTAGCATATTTATCTTATAAGAAGCAAGAAAACTAAGTTGAATAGTTGTAGTTACCTCAATTATTTAATTTAGAGTCTAGTCTTTTTGAGTAATGTTGGGCCCCGTTTCCGATGCCCAACTATCCTGAAACATAGAGCGCGAAAGGGTTTTCTTGCAAAGTTACATCAATGCATAATTTCCCTTCAAAGTCAGAACACAAAAATCCTACCACAAAGAGAACTTGAAATTTTCAATGTAAAAACATGAGATATCATAACCATGCATAATTCATAAGTATTTCATTCATATCAAATGAAGAATTTTTATAACGCTTTAGTGGGCATTTCGAGCCACTTTACAACACAATCCAAAAGTACGAACATTTCAAGAAATACAATTTCTCAAAATGCAACTAAAGCATCGATTACAAAAATCAATCTTCAAAAGAACAAGAATATGCTAATTGGAGTGATACCCTTTTTCGATTGACTCGATCACTCGGGATATTGCTCATCGCTTGAGGAGTGGAAGGAAAGGGGTGAGCTTACGCTCGTGGGTAACAGTCTTATAATCGATAACAAGCAAAACC
>JANIPN010155950.1:0-48094 GCA_027478595.1 Erythroxylum anguifugum
GCAACGGCTCCCTCTTGCCTACTAAGTACTGCCAGTCCTCGCTTAGTTGCTGCTATTGGACCGGGCGACAATCCTACAGTAGATCCAAGAGCGGCGCCGTCCAAACACCACTCATCACGCAAGCTGTCGGCTGTGACAGCTTGCTGCTGGCTCAACTCCACCTGCAGGGCTAAGGTAGGGTGGTGCCCTGACGCCCCGGCCTTACGTACCAGCCCTAAGCCTGGAGCTCGTTACAAGCAAAAAACTACTCCCATCTCGATTTCCTCGATCAGCTTGCTCACCACTCCGGAAGGAAAACGAGTAACAATCTAGCATCCCGGGGCAAGTCAGTCAACCTCACGACATTCGACTTACACAAATTTGGGTCTTGGAGTCGCGTTGGCCCTGCACCTATACCTACATCATGGCTGCCGCGATAGCTACCCCTGCCGGCGAATCCAAGTCCATCTCTAGCCTCGAGCAACACATCGTCGATCACGCGTCCTCTGCACCAGCGTACAAATTTTCCTTCTCAGATTTCCTCAAGCGTGAATACCGCTTTGGGCTGGCGCCTAATCGGCCGCCATGTAAGGCCTTCCGCGAAGGTCACTGCCCTCTGGGGAACTCGTGTCCGGACAAGCACCAGATGCCACATTCGAACAACAACCTCGTGTGCAAGCATTGGTTACGCGGACTTTGCAAGAAAGGGGAGCAGTGCGAGTTTCTTCATGAGTACAACGTGTAAGTTGATCCGGTCAGACAGAGCGAGCGAGTATTTCCGAACAAAAGCAAGAGTAAATCTTGCTAGTCAAAGGTGCATAATTTCGAGAGTTGACACGTTCCATTCGACAGGCGCCGTATGCCAGAGTGCAAGAAATACTCAACCGCGCTTTACTGTCCCAACGGTGACGAATGTCTCTACCAACATATTGATCCCGAGGACAAAGTTCCTCCCTGCCCCCACTATGATCAAGGGTTCTGTCCTCTTGGCCCCCGCTGTGGCAAGAAGCATATCCGTAAATCGATATGTCTTTTCTACCTTGCAGGTTTCTGTCCTAGTGGGAGGCAATGCAAGGAAGGGGCACACCCAAGATTTAATGACGACCTGCCGAAGCCCACACCAAAGGTCGAGAGAACAAAGGAAGAGATCGAGGCTGAGAAGCAGAGAATAAGAGAAGAGGCAGAGAGAGAAGACGAAAGAGAAGCCGAGAGGGGAGGTGTTACTCGTGGAGGACGGCGGAGATTCGGAAGGAGACGATACAATCAATGATCTTACTTCTTGGTTCTATTTAGTTCAAGATAGAACTTGGGGTGGACCTTGATTTCGTAAGTACGAGGGAACACCGCTACCATTCATCGGGAATTCGAGAGACAACTCTTGAGCAAATTGACATGGATTCCTCATTGCGGCGGCAACCACTGACAAGTATCTGAGTAGTATGCGCTTAACCAGCCCCATATTAGCGAGAAACAGAATGTCACTGGACTCTAAATGCGTGCCTGGAAGCAGGCAGGATGAACCGCCCATGTCAGTCAATGCTTTGACACCGTAAACTTTCACAGCAGTAGATTTCAGAGCATACGCGACAGCTTCCCAGGAGCGGGAGCTATAGCTGGCTTCGATGATCGATTTACGTTGGCAAAGGAATTAATGAGATTGCCTGATAGATCACTGGACGCTGGTAGACGGGTCAAAAATTAACTGGGGTGTGAGGCAGGACACGTTATCAGGATCGCAATTAGGACGTCAAATTGATATCTTAAATCAAAGTCACGATACTTGAATGTAAACATGATACATTTGAACACAGGAACCGCGGTAGATATTAGACTAGAATTATGAAATAGGCCACGATCCTTGGCTACCACTAAAGTGTACTGAGGAAGAGGATGATCTACCGGTTCTTTTTACCGTAAGCGCCTGCCAAAATTTATCACTATATACAGTCAAAGACTTGGTATTGAGTGGAGTACTCCTGATCGTAGTGCAAAACATATTCGTCTCAGCCTGGCTGTAATCTCACGTAGGAAAAATTTCCTTCTACCAAGTTCACATTCTCAGGCTCAGGTAGGAACTCATATCGGCCACTTTTTCCCGCTCTGTACTTCTCTCAAGATCTGATATTTCAACTCCATCGCTCAGCCTCCTTCGTGGAGAGCGATTCTCTCTGATTGTTTTGGAACCCATCATCCAAGCAACTAAACTCCTCGGCATCCAAGCTCCAGCAAGCACGTAGGTCCTCGCCCCTCGGCCAACAAATGCTGTACCATGCGTACGCCCAACAGCGGCATCAAATACAGCATTATGCAATTCCCTTACGCCCTTCAGACGGATCGGGTGGTGCCACTGCGAGAGTCGAAATTGTTTCCTAGCTGGTCCGGTAATCGGAGCGTCGGGTGAGGAAGAGCGGGTGCCGTCACAGTTAGACAGATCTAGCGCACCGAGACGGATATGAGCGACAGATACTGCCGGTGGTAATTCTGATCGAAGAGTTCCAAGGTAGGAGGCCAAAGCATTATTGACGACAGATTCCGGAGCATGTTTTGGCGGGAGGAGGGAAGAGATCGTGGAGGGTGTAAGGAAGACAATACTAGAGGGAGAATGTCCAGAAGTTGCATGTTGGTTCAAAAGGGGTACGAATGTATTTGCTATAGAAATCGGGTAGAGGAGATGCGCATTGAAGTTATCGGACCAACTTTGAGTGTTGAGTTGGTGGACGTAACCAACGGGATGGGTTGAAGGATAGGGTGGTAGAAGAATTAGGGAAGCAAAATGTAGAGATGTTGTACCGTGGCGCTGAGGATTATTCAGAAAGCGACTAAGCTTTTTAAGCATATCGGATCTAGATGCATCCTATATCAATGTTAGTGGAGAAGAGTCGAAGAAAAGTATAAGGGTTACTAGCCGATGTAATGTCAAAGTTCAAAGAGTGGATGTCTGCGAGTCTCATTTCAGCTACAGCACTTTCCTCCTCCAGTGATCCCACTGGTATATACACCAAGAAACCTCGTCTCTCGAGATCTATAGCGAGCGATTTTGTTAATGGGGAATACGGTGACCCAGATAACACAATAACTTCAGTTTTTGCCCCTGATAATGCTTTCCTGGCTCTTCTTTTTTGACGATATATGCGCCGCGAACGCCAAACCAGAAACAAAGTCGTGCCAGCGAAGGCTACGATAGCCGCAGCCCAAGCTCTATTCCGGTCCATCCACGATCGTAGCTCAACAAAGTAGCCCCTGGATACCGAAGAAGACGTAGAGCGGCTGGGGGGGAGGGGTGCGGCTGCCTTTATATTTTCGGGGATCCATGTGGAATATTGTATAGCTTCACGAATGTGTTCGGCAACTTGATTTATGTGTCGATCAAACGTATCCAAAGCCTCTCCCGAATATTCTCCCACTCTCCTTGCCTCGTTAGAGAGAATCGCCAGCTAAGCTTGTCAGTTAATCCTTGGAGCGAAAGCGCATAGTCAGCATACCACTGAATCAACCGTATGCTGGTCATCGCCCGGCATTACGACTGCGGAACTCTATGAAGTGCTCAGTCTATAGGACAATGGGATCAAGAGAAGCCACCAAAATTAGCCTTGAATTAGAGTACCTACGAAGCAGGTAGCTTGATGTTGACGAAGAAGGAAGATGTGGGGGGCTGCCAAGCAATGAACTCAACTGTTACATAGTAATTCATACAGTGAAAATCAGGCACCAAAACACGTGACGGGACTTCGCGTCCTTTTGGTGTAAGCAACTGAAACTCTGTGCTTGAAGCAACAGTTATGCCCAAAAAAAAAAAAAAGAAATGGGAACAAAGATACCCGCGGTAGGCATCTACTCAAGCTGCGTTAGTACATGTACTTGAGTTTGTTAGAGCTCTGTGGCACAGGTTGCGGCTTTATTTGTCATATTGCCTACCTTCTCTGTATTTCTAGAATTTCAAGGTATATTTCGTTTTCTTGGAGTTCGTGTTATCGAACTTCAGTGTCATAGCTCTGAATCATCTCATACGAGATACAGCGATTGACCAGAATGACTGAACATGAGCCACTCATCTCAGAATATTCGCACGAGAAGTCGAAACCACGTGAAGCTGAAGCCTTACAGACATTGCGTAAGATCGCATCTGTAGTTAAGCCTATGATGCGGCAGCGAAACTGGAAGGTCGGTACGCTGAAAGAGTTCTATCCAGAACAAGCGAATCTCCTCGGATTAAACGTGAACAAGGGCCAGAGTATCTGCCTCAGATTGCGGTACCCTAGCGACGAGCGGCAATTCTTGCCTTTCGAAGATGTGGTAGACACAATGCTGCACGAGTTTGTATTTTGTCTTTCTATGATGTGTTTATCTAACCTCTCAAGGCTATGCCATATCGTACATGGACCTCACAACGAAGCTTTCCACAGACTGTGGGATCAACTTCGTGACGAGCATGAAGCTCTCGTTCGCAAAGGGTATACCGGAGAAGGCTTCCTTGGTAAGGGTCAGGTGTTAGGTGGACAACGGATTCCGATGCAGGAAGCTCGGCGAAGAGCGCGTGCAGCAGCGGAAAGACGAAAAGTCTTAACAGCTGGTAGTGGACAGAAGCTTGGAGGCACTCCAATTTCCCGGAATCAAGATATAAGGAAGGTAATAATCAGTGCTATAGAAAGGCGAAATAGTATTACCGAAGGTTGCGCTAGCAATTCCGCCCAGAAAGATAGCATTATCGAGCAGGCGTCTAGAAACGGATTCAAAACCAAAGCGGAAGAAGACGATGCGAATGAACAAGCTATTGCCCAGGCGTATATGGAACTCGTTCAAGAAGAGCAGCGCGAGAAGTATGGAAGAGATTACATTAAGCCTTCTCAGGGGTTCCCAGCTGGCAGTCATGGTGCTACTCGGGCGAAAACAGAGCTGGGACCTCCATCGCCACCATCCATTCCGCTAAGCACCAAACCCATAGCTAAGGAAGTTTCTTCATCGGACCATACCCTTCCATCTTTGATTCCTCCTACAGATTATGTGGATGATAGTTGGACCTGTGAAATCTGCACTCTTAATAACCCGTCCGATTTTCTGTGCTGCGATGCTTGTGGAACCGAGAGGCCGTCAGTTCCGTTTTCGCCTCTCGATACTTCCCGTAGATCTCTATCACTACAGCACTCCCCAAGACGCCTTTCCTCCTTAAGCTCCTCTAAACCACCTCCACAATCGTCTCTCAAAGAGGTGTCTGATTTTCGATCCACTCGCTCCAAACAGGCTCTAAAAAACTACGCTACCTGGAGGGAAGCCGAACAACAAAAGCCCCTAGGATGGGTTTGCGAGGGTTGTGGCACATTTACGGAGACTCAATTCTGGTCTTGCACCATGTGTGGTAAGATTAAGTCGACTTCATGAAGGGCACGACACCTATACGAGAGCCCCCAAGACATGGAGGGATAAGGGCACTTGGCCAACTATAAAAGAGTTAGTCATGGAATGGATGGCACCATGCAAATCTACGTTGAATGCTCTGTGGTCACACGTCGATTGGACTGGCGATGGACGTAATGTAGATTTACATTACAACGGGGGCTTAATGGTTCTTAAATGTTTTCGTTTTAATGGCGTCGCTTAGCACTAACAGACCCATGCATTTGAGCGCCGAAGTATAACACGAACAAGTAGTTTGCTTCTCTTTACGTGGTACTACTCCTTGCTCCTTGATCGTCTCCCGATTTGCTTCCGCCAAACCTACCGCCGAAACCGCCTAGATCACGTTTGAAAAAGTTCCCAAAGTTTCTTAAATTTTGGTTTACATTACCACTAGTTTCTTGTGCTTGATTACCAGCCGGTGGTGGACTTACTGTCCTTGACTGAGAACCGCTGCTTAAGTTAGGGGTTCCGAACCGGTCCACGCCATCTCTAGCGGCTGTTATCAAAGCTGAGCCAAGCGTTGTAGGGTCGAAACGACCGGAGAGCGAAGGGAGATTGTTTGTCGTGGTATTTGAGAGCGAGCTTATGCCGGTTCCAACGCCCTGAGACATCAGAGGCGTCATCAGTGCCGACTGAGCGGGTAGATTTTCATGCTTCGGGCTTGATTTGTGGGCAGTGAAAAGCTCCATTAATGAACTTTGATCAACTTTACGAATACCTTTGAGGTCCAGTACCTTGCGGAAATTGGTGTCTGATTTATCCGCGATATGGATTAAATACGCCTGTACAAGAGATTCAGGTGGCGACGGTCGTACCTGAAGTGTCTTCAAAAGTGGTGTCAACCGCGACATAATGCTTGAGACACGTTTCGAGTAGCTAGAAGGTGGCTGAGCATTAGGGTCCTGTATGCCCAACAGAGAGGATAGCTCGACCGTTAGGATGTGAGAATCAAGAAGCATCTGCACGAAATCAGCATCCACTAGTGAATTCTTGAATAATGTACGAACCTGCTCCGCCCCTGCTTCGGATATCGGCCTGCATTGCAAAATGTTAGATGTATAAGTCGATGCGAAGAGATCTACTAGATTATCACAAAAGGCTCGCGAGTATTGAGGCTTGTGAATAAGATCTAAGACCTCTTTGGCCTTGGATTTGATTCGAGTCACCATTTCAGCTACAAAAGGGCTTTGGTCTCCCACGTTCTGCAGTTTACCCCAGCCAATATTCCGCATCTCACGCCAGGAGAACTCGAGATCTACCTCAACCCGTCGGACCAAAAAACGAATTGCCGAGCTTACAATGCCTATGAAAGCGTCTGATTGACCAGAAAAGTCAATGAAATCTCTCCAGGATTCATCTATTCGACCTTTGATGCGTTCCTCTAGCTGGGCACAGGTAACGTAGCAATAATCTGCGGTGTTTAGTACTATTACGGTATCTTCCAAAGACGGCATCCTCGAGGGAGTGCCGCCTCCGGGTTTCTCGCTGATGGAATAGAGTAGCACTTGTTGCCCGTATTGGTCAAGATACTTAGCAAACACTTTGGAGAGTTCTACAAGCCTCGCTCCCGTCGAAAGTTTCGCACACTGTGCAAAACTCGATCTATAGAAACTAAATAGTTCCGTGGAGGATGGCATTACCATTTGGGAGTTAAATTCCTCATCTTGAGGCTTAGGTTGCTGGGATCTGTATTTGGGTAGCATGGCAGAGAGCTGTTTATCCTGAGCTTCGACCCATACACTGAGATAGGGCTCAAACGCTTCAGAAATGGCATGGGTGAATGGAGCTTGTTTCTCGTCGGAAGATGTGATAGTGTCGAGTGACATTCGAGAAGAGTTTGTGAATTTTCGTTCGAGCCCATGTTCAAACTCCAGTGTTTCCTGAAGACAAGACAAAACAAGATTTGCATCCAGGGTTTGACCATCCGTTCGTCGTACGGATTTTGCGAGTATACTCTTGAAGTCCTCTCTTGTGCCTTCGCAAAAAGAATTTGCAAGCATCTCATCGACCCGCCAGTGAGACGGAAAAATAGCAGCATGCTGTTCATCGTAAGTTTTCAACAATCTTTTGAACCACGAATATCTTCGCGATATGTTGTCAAGAGATCCGGCTTCTTCGCTTTTGAAAACCTGTCGGTACTCTCTTAACTGCGTGTTGCTATACCAAGTTGTGAGTCTTGACCGCGCATTATCACCTAGAGCATCCATTACGAGACAGGCTTCCGCAAGCATCCCTCGCCGAGTCTGTACCTCACCCTTGGCAAAAGTTAGCTCAAAGTCTTCGCACACTTGCTCGAGCAATTCACGCTGCACGTCGGAGACATTTCGACTCAAAGTAGCAATTTGATCGATGGACCTGTAGGTTTTGAAATGGGTCATGAGTTGAATCACGGCTTGAAGCAACGACGCACATTCCCGATATTGCCGTGAGGAACTGAGGCCTTGTAGTTGCTCATAAGCGGTAGTGAGCATTTGCAGTCGCTTTAATGCAGTCATAGAAAGTGTCAGGTTTTTCTTCGTATTATCAAGGCGTTTGATATCTGCGGTCATATCGGTAATGGATTGCTCTGTCTGTAGTGCTCGTTGCTGGACACCTTCAATCTTCTTGAATAATTGCGATAAATCGTCTTTGGCTAGTTGTATTCTCCTCACGCTCTCCGTATCCGACAGCGACTGCTCGGCAACCAACGCCTCGATTTCCTTGTCGAGAGCATCTTGGTAGCTTCGGAGAGCCTGCGAGGTTCTGGACACAGACGACAGCGTAGATGGGTGAGAAAACACGGCGTTCAGATGATCAACAGGGTCATATTCAGCTGTGACTCGGTCAAATAGCTCTCATCGTCAGACACATGTTTGAGTTACCTGCATCTAAAGAGTTTGCGAGATCCGCCTGCGGCATCTGTGGTGAAGCACGTAGCTGAAAGCGTGCAGCAGCTGTCTGGTCGCGTGTTCAGCTGGAGGGTTGTAGCTGCAACTGGGACTGTTCTGTGTGTCCTTTCTAGCACGCGCACTGGGTTCTGGGGCAGTGATGAAATGCACTCTTTGATCACACTAATAGGGTAAAAGGGCATAATCGCGCCTCTGACGGGTATCTGGACCTGATTCTGTGCCAGACGACGCCAGTGCTCGTGCCTGAACTAAGCTTGTAGGGCAGCAAGTACTATTGGTTGTTGTTGCCCCAGGATGCGCATGTCGCAGTCAGGCGGGCCTGTTGGTTGCCAATGGTTGGTCACACGCCCTGATGCGGCGGCCTTCCCCCCGCCTTCGTACATACCTACCTAGCTGTTACAGGAGCTTGAAGCTCGGCCCTGGCCTCCACGACGAGTTTATAAGACTTCCCTTCCCAATTACCACCCGCAACCGATTCGCCCCTCAAGCTCAATTTCCACTTACCATTATTCTACAACATCCACCATGGGCGGAGAAACAGACGTTAAACTGGCAGGAGTTGGCTCCGACTTCCCAAAGCTGGTCTCTCATCCAGTGGGCCTGCAGATACGCAGCATTTACAAAAACCGCATAAATCAATTCACAGACGGTGGCCAATACTCTGGCAATAACCTTCAAGCTCGCATGTACGAGGGAAGAGCACACGAGGGTCACGTTGAGATCCAAGTTTATTCGGTTCCTAAGTTTGCTCGCCCAAGCTTCGAAGAAACTATGAAGGCTGCATCGTGGAAAGAAACCGGCAAGGGCGCAACTTTTGGACCTAGCTGGTCAACGCATTGGTTCAAAATTAAGCTAACGATACCACCGGAACTCCGGGAGAAAGAGCACATCGAGTTTCATTGGGATGCGAACAACGAGGGTTTAATCTACACCAAGGCCGGCGAAGTCGTTCATGGGCTCACCGGTGGTGGCGAAAGGATAGAGTGGATTCTTCCGGATTCCTGGAGAGACGGTAAGGAGCAGCTTTTCTACATTGAAATGGCATGTAATGGAATGTTCGGAAATGGTAATGGCGACACCATCCAGCCGCCTGATCCCAACCGATATTTCACACTGAGTAACGCGGACATCGTTGCCGTCAACCTGGAGGCCAGAAATCTGTATATAGATTACTGGATCATTGGCGATGGGGCGCGAGAATTTCCGCAGGCTGGCTGGGAGTCTCACAGAGCCCAACAGGTGTGCAACTCTATCATGGATACTTTCATTGCCGGCAATGGCAGTCAAGACTCTATCAAGAAATGCCGGGAGATTGCACGGGGTTATCTTGGCAACGTTGATTCTCATGAAGTGTACCAGTCCGGCAACGAACCTCTAGTTTGGGGTATCGGGCACTGCCACATAGATACTTGCTGGCTGTGGCCTTGGGATGAAACAAAGAGAAAAATCGCCCGGTCGTGGTCCAATCAATGTGACCTAATAGACCGATACCCAGAGCATCGTTTCACGTGCTCGCAAGCGCAGCAATACAAGTGGCTGGAAATGTTTTATCCATCACTATACGACCGTGTCAAGTCCAAAGTGAAGCAGGGTAAGTTCATTCCCATTGGTGGTAGCTGGGTTGAGCATGATACAAATATGCCAAGTGGTGAGTCCTTGGTCCGCCAATTTATCTATGGGCAAAGATTTTTTGAAAGCCATTTCGGGGAGCGCTGCAAGACGTTCTGGTTACCCGACACGTTTGGCTACTCGACTCAGCTTCCCCAGATCTGTAGACTTGCTGGCATGGACAGGTTTTTCACTCAGAAGCTAAGCTGGAACAACATCAACAACTTTCCACATACAACATTTAATTGGGTCGCCCTTGACGGAAGTCAAGTCCTTTGCCACATGTGTCCCGCTGAAACCTATACCGCCGAGGCTCATTTTGGAGATGTGAATCGCAGCATTGTTCAGCATAAGTCGTTGGATCAAGACAACACCTCTTTACTTGTTTTTGGTAAAGGCGACGGCGGAGGCGGCCCGACCTGGCAGCACCTCGAAAAGCTCCGACGTTGTCGGGGAACTAGCGATACGACTGGACTTCTGCCTCGTGTAGAAATGGGGCATACCGTAGACGAGTTTTTTGATCAGTTACAAGAGAAAGCAGCGAATGGTACCGAGTTTGTAACCTGGTATGGAGAGCTCTACTTTGAACTCCACCGAGGGACTTATACGACCCAGGCGAACACCAAGCGAAACAACAGAAAAACTGAGATACTCATGCATGACGTTGAACTACTGGCAACCCTCGCTTCTCTGAAAGACAAATCGTACAGTTATCCAAAAAAAGACATTGATGATATGTGGGAGAACATTCTGTTGTGTCAATTCCACGACTGCTTACCTGGAAGTTCTATTGAAATGTGTTACGACGACTCGGACAAGGCGTATGCGCAGGTGTTTAAAACCGGAAATAAGCTTCTGAAGAAGGCCTTGAACACGCTTGGCTTGTTAGAGCACGATGGAACCGAATCAGGCCTCGTAGCTCTGAATACACTACCATGGGATCGCGCGGAGCTAGTCAGAGTACCAGGAACTGCGAGTCGGCATGCACTCGTACGTGGCGACCAAGGACTTACTGAGGTTGAGGAAAGCGAAACCTACGCCTCGGTCCAAGAATTAAGTGGTGGAGTTTTCGTCCTCGAAAACGATGACCTTCGTCTCAAAATAGAGAGCGGCATTATTTCGTCGATATACGACAAGAACGAGGATCGTGAAATCATCCGGAAGGGCGAAAAAGCCAACCAGTTTGTTATATTCGACGACAAACCATTGTATTGGCAAGCCTGGGATGTCGAAGTGTTCCATCTCCAATCTCGACAAGAACTCACCCCAGGCAAGACAAGAATCAGCGAAAACAACCCAAGAAGGGTGAGTGTCAAGACCGAGGTCCAGATCAGTGACAAGAGCTGGCTAAAGACCGAAATCGGTCTTTCCGCTAGTGTTAAGGGGCAACCAGGTACCATTGACTTTGATACCGAGGTTGAATGGCACGAAGACAAAAAGTTCTTGAAAGTTGAGTTCCCTGTGGATATCGTCAACACCGAAGCTTCATACGAGACGCAGTACGGCATCGTTCGCAGGCCTACGCACTACAATACGAGCTGGGATATGGCTAAGTTCGAGGTCTGCTGTCATAAGTGGGCTGATCTTTCTGAAAGTACATATGGCGTGTCGGTCTTGAACGATAGCAAGTACGGCTTCGCAACCTGCGGAAACTTGATGAGACTTTCCCTTTTGAGGGCACCTAAGGCTCCCGACGGGCACGCCGATATGGGTCATCACAAAATCCGTTATGCTCTGCTGCCTCACCCAGGGCCGCTAGACTCGAGAACGATTCGTACAGCGTATAATTTCAACCATCCTATGAGACTTCTTTCAAGCGCAACTTCACCAGACGTCTCAATTCTTAAAGCGATTACCCTAAAGGGATCCAAGTCCCTAATTCTTGATACCGTTAAACGCGGCGAAGATGACGAAGACGTGTCTCGTGGGGAGCTACCACAGCGTGGAGGCCGCAGCGTTATCCTACGAATTTACGACTCCTTAGGTGGAACGTCAAGAGGAACCATTAAATGGAACGAGAAATACCTGGAAGTGAAGAAGGTTTTCAAGACAAATATACTAGAAGATGACGGGGAGGAAATCAAATTCAAAAATGGCGAGGCTACGGTCCAGCTGCGTCCATTTGAGGTGGCTACTTTCCGCCTCCAGCTCTAATGGTAGTATAAAAGCATGTATTGTGGCAAAATATCAATTACCTATACGTCTCGGTGTTCAGCGAACACAATCTGCATAAGAAGTCCCCGTGAACAAAACAAACGCATATCATTAAAGTTAAATGTTTCCGATATTTTTTTACCTTGCATGTCGTCCTCATCGTAGACTTGTTTTATTTATACGGAACTTTCTGTGTAGGTCAACTCAAACTTTTTCTCGCTATAGTCGAGATACCCCATATTTGACCATCAAGCTCTTCAGGCTGAACGAACCGTCGAAGCCGTCGTCGTCAACCGGAAATTGTTTCGACAAACGCCGACATGCGAAAATTCCCGAGAACAACGCTTTCTAAATCTTAGCTCCATCGTTCATGCATTATCAACCTGTAAATCCTAAGCAAATAATTTTTCCGTCCTTCTGCTATCATCGACAGGGTAGTTGTCCACCGATGGGACACCCGTCTCTGGATGTCTATCAGATACAACCTCGAAGCTCCAAGAGCTACCCTGGGCCTCAATGCACACTATAGCAACCATCTTCACCAATCGCTAGCGCCGAATAATAGAGCCATACGCAAATGTGATATCGACCAAGACATTCACGCCCCGCCGGAAAGCAGCGGAGAAGAAACCGGGGGCGAGGAAGTACACATCAGCAATGCAACGGACTCGGATAGGTGCATAGGTGTTCCCTTAGGCAAGAAGAATCCCAAGAGGAGGGATACACATACGTCTTCGAAAGATGATCTAGACGAGTTCGACTTCCAGAGATCTAAGAAAACCAAAGCCACTTTTGGAAAAAGCGGTAGGACGGTCAAACCGCGAATTAACAAGCGTACTCCAAATAACTCCTTGTCAACCAAAAAATCGCCGGATGCTAATCGCGCGTCAACCCATTTCAAAGTTCCTGGTGGGCAAAAAGCACTAGGTAAACGTGTGTGATCTAGCTGCTTCCAACGCGTAAAAAGTTGACTCAGTCAGTTGTTGAAACAGTAAAGCCTGCATCTATCTCAAAACCGGTTTTTAACAATCCGCTTGCATACGGTAACTTCGACAGTTCGTTAGAGACCAAATCACTTGGACCGGTTTTTCAAGAACCTCTTCCTGCCACTAACGTACCATCGTTTATAGATCCGCGATCAAAGGCTTCATCGTTCGACCGTGACCGACCGATCGAAGCGAAACGAACTCAACGATTGAAACAAATAGAGCTCGATCCTAAACCTAACAAAGCTTCAAGAGCTCTAGCTACATTCACCAAGACTATTGACGCCGAGTCCGCATACATAGCACGTCCAACTAAGGTTTCTACAGCCTTTACCACGTCCACTGCGTCTTCAAACTCCAATTCTCCTTTTTCCTCCCCACGGTCTAATGACGTTGCATTCAGCAGCTCTGCATCTACGAACTTACCTCCACCTTCACCGGAACCGGAACCGGAACCGGAAGAGCTTAAATGCCCTTACTGTAATGGGCCCGTTACTCCATCTGTATTGCATGGCTTTATATCGGAACGTCTGCCTTTCCGCACCGGGAGGCTTAACATCCACCAACAAAGGGTTTTTTGTCGTCACCATCGAGTTTTAGATGCCAAAAACAAATGGAAAGTAGCCGGTTATCCTGAAATCGAATGGTCGACTTTGCCCCGTCGACTAGAGCCCCACAAATCTCATATCGCATCTGTGATAGACGATGAGACACCATGTTACTATAGGCAGCGGCTACGTGACCTGGACGGTGCACAGCGCGCCAAAGGTGGCCGACAAACAGTAGCGCAAGAATTTCAAGAGCACGGGGATGGCGGTGAGCTGCTTGGGTATTATGGAACGCGAGGAGCTAGGATCATTGGAGATTTTATTATGACAAACTTCAAACGCAACCTGAAAGGTCTGCAGAAACGGGATGATGACCTCCTCATATCTGGAGGAATAGGCAGCTTCGTGCAAGCAGTGTTGGTACCAGAGATAGTCCAAAGGTTGATCATTCAGGACTCCAGGCTTAAGCATGGCGAAAGATCGCCTGAAGTGGAGGCTTCGGAAGCAAGAATCATCATGGAAAATAGCAGTGACCTTGGAAGGCTTTTGTGTGAAGAAGAGGAAGATGTGGTGGAAGCAGAGACCGACGATGAAACCGGTGGTTACGGAGAGTAATGTGGAAGTAGTTTGTATTTAAGGAGAACCAAGGGGTAGCTGGGTGTCCAAAGTCCGCGGCTGCATCTGATTGTAAACTATTTCGAGCACTCCGGAATCTACGCATGATTGATATACCAGGTAAACATAATTATGTACTTCAGAATTCGTGACACGATGCCAATTATCGAACAAAAATACCGTTCACGCCGTTACAGCGAGACCACCATTTCATTGTATACCGAACCAATATAATTGATTTCCAACGAGCATATATCCTTTTCAAAGCAGTAGTCGAGTCGATGGTTCATAAATTCCAGTATTTGATGATCTAGGTGACTGCGGATTTGAGACATAGAACAACAATCACCTACGTCAGGTTTACACTCATGCCAAGAAACACGGAAACAAATACAGGAAAACTCCGACTTCATTAAGCTCCGTAGCTCGTAGACTAACTAAGGTATCGAATCCCACAGGTTTACATACTCTGAAATAAGATGGTTGTACCTTGGACAGGCCGTTTCTCTACACCATTTGTTTGTCGCTTGTGTGCTCGCGGATATCGTGCCAAGACTCGCCGTTACGCGACCACCACCGGCAGTCGAGAAGTTTATGACATCGTATGTGTCGGCGGAGGCCCAGCAGGCCTAGGCCTTCTCACATCCCTTCGTACGTAGCGCTATGCCTTTACAAACAAACTAGCTAATATCTCAAGTCTCGAAGCCGGAGACAGCGTCACTAAAACTTGCCCTCGTAGAGTCGCAAGACCTTTCGTACTCGTCAAAATGGGCGCCCCTGGAAAATGAATATTCCAACCGTGTAAGCTCTCTTACATCCTCTTCGAAACGATATCTCGAAAGCATCGGTGCTTGGGAGAAGCTAGATCTAGCCAGAGTCCAGCCGTATGAACGTATGCAGGTTTCGGATGGGGTATCTGGGTCAAGGATCAAGTTTGATTGGCAGCCATATTCACGAAAAGAGCCAGTAATCGCGTACATGAGTGAGAACACGAATCTGGTTCATTCCTTTCTAACCCGTATGTTGGACTTGAGGGAATGTGATATATTCGACAATACAAGGGTTTCAGACATTTCGCTTGGTCCTGACAAACAATCCGAGATAGGTTCGCACCTCGCGTCTTGGCCGCACGTCACGCTCTCCAACGGTCAGCAGCTGGCAGCTCGTCTTCTAGTGGGCGCGGACGGTGCCAACAGTCCTGTGAGGACGTTTGCAGACATTGCCACCCGAGGATGGGATTACGACCGGCATGGTGTTGTTGCTACACTTAAACTGGCCTCCCCGCCCGGTTTTCCTACCACAGCTTACCAGCGCTTCCTACCTACTGGGCCAGTAGCACTGTTGCCCCTTCCAGGCTCGTTTGCAAGCCTTGTTTGGTCTACCACACCCCAAAACGCAGCCCATCTGAAATCTCTCCGCGCCGAGGACTTTGTCTCAATGGTTAATGCCGCTTTTCGGCTAATGCCAGTAGACATTAACTACATGCATACTTTAGCTTCGGGCCAGGCCGAAGAGCTCTCTTGGAGACTTCAACACACTCCGCAGCTCGTGGAGGGCGACGAAATTCCTTACTCGGCAACAGAAGTCCAAGCTGGAACCATCGCCTCATTTCCTCTACGCATGCGCCATGCAGATACCTATGCCACGCACCGAGTTGCTTTGGTGGGAGACGCCGCTCACACAATGCATCCTTTGGCTGGCCAAGGACTGAACATGGGTATCGGCGACGTGGAAAGCCTTTCTAACGCCATCAGCTACGCCATGAATCATGGCATGGATATCGGCGATCAATTGAGCCTGGAGCGCTACAATTCCGAACGCTACTCAGCAAATCATATCTTGTTAGGCACCGTCGACAAGCTACATAAATTATACAGTTGGGAAAGTGGCCCGGTCGTCAGGCTAAGGAGTTGGGGTCTAGATACAGTAAACAGGTTAACGCCTCTTAAAGAGTTTCTCATGAAAACGGCTGCTGGAGTTCGGCCAGGCAACTAATCACCTATACCGCATGTATTATAGTGTAATAGATAGCGTGGATAGTAATAGAAGCGTAACATATATGATACACTTTCCTAGGTATGTAATAATAGGTACATTGTTGTAAGAGTACTAAACTCTAGCGTACGTAAGGACCGTAAGGTATCCGCAGCGCAGATATAGCCTCATCCTTGGCGCCAAGCCATTCCTTACAAACGGATTAGAGTGGGCTGAAACGGAAGGAATAGTATATGCGATAAGTCCAGGATTCTAAACAGGGAATAATAAATTGCCTTGCTATTACTACCTGTAATATCCCCCTAGTTATGCAAAAGAATGCGGGGAAAGTAAATGACGCAACCTGAATGGAAAACAAGATTCACCTACCCGCCCAGGGTGCTAGCCAAAATATATATACTCTCCTATAGTAATGGGAAACCTCTCGTCGTTTTGTCTAAATTATTTTTCCACCTAGTAGTCCAGTAACCCATATATATACTACGTAAACTTCTTTCGATTTTTCAGCATGCCTTCTTCTTCTAAAGTAAGTTCTATTTTAACAATTTCGTCTATATTTATAACTATTAAAGGCTACACCTAATACTAAGCCGGCCGCCCATGATAAAATTGATGACACAACCGATCATTGCGTGCCCGTCAAAGAGGTTGCAGAGCGCCAGGAAGACGAGGAGGAAGACAAATTGCGATCTAAAGAAGAAAAACACGCTGTATACAACGAGAACGACGACGCAGAATTCAAACCGTGATCTTCAAAGGTTCCTTAAAGGGCTTATTAAGTAGGAGGCTTGGGGTAGTATAACCGATAACTTGAAACAAATTAAAATATTATTCTGTCCCATTTTAATAAAAGGAATCTAATTTTTTTATCATTCTAATTTAAAAGATTTTTTACGGCAATTATTATTACGAAATCCGTGCGGACACCCCGGTACCATTAATCAAAATGCCGGAAGTAATTATTTGTTGCTGTCGATGACGAGTCTACAAGCCTGTAGGGATCATACGCCTCAGAACGTTGATTTCTTGCTCCATTTTCAGTCCTCCCCACATACCCCCAGTCAATCTTATTAGCAAAGAGTCGATCCTTGTTAAGAGTCCTTGTTCTCTTCCTAGCCACCTTTCCACAGGCATCCAGGGGCCTTCTCCATATGCCCAAGGATTCTTATACCGATATTCGACGTCGGCCCGACTTCTTTGCGAGTCAACTCCCTGTAGTTTGTACTGAAGGAAGGTCATCCCGCTATAACCCCTTGCAGTATACATGAGATCCCAGGCTCCGGGGATCCTTGCAGGGGTTTCGGTCAAAACATAGTCAAAATCCTCCCAAAATTCCGGCTTTAAAAGTTCTGTTGCGTTATCGGTCTTATTGTACCTCCATTCGGTGATGTGGCCGGACTGAGATGTGCGCAATACCACACCGTCCGTCCGAGCATCTGGAATTTGTAGGAACCTAGTAACGCCCGTCATGCAGCTCAAGGTACCCAGATGTACATTGACTACAGGCTGGCTACCATGTGCCATGACGTGAAGGCGGTTGAGAGCTTCAGCTCCGGGATAGTTCAGACTAGAAATTAGTAAAAGAAGAAATGAAGCTGCGAACGAAGCAAGAACGGAAATCTGGAAAAGCAGAGATCCAATACGAGATACCGGACGATCTCTGCGTATCCAGAACCACCCAGCTAAGCGGGCTGCCGCAGCAGTAAGTGGAGGTATGGCATATATAATAAAACGCCACTCCTTGTGTGGAACGAGCGAATATATTGCTATAAAAGCGATATTTGGAAGAACAAGGGCTTTGCCTTGGGGTGAAAGGTAGCCATGTGTCAGATTTGCAAACACGCCTAGTATCGCCATTGGGTTGAAGAGTAGCTTTGGTAGCGCAGAAGTAAAGTAATGATGCCACGAATGTACTCCCCAGTTGGAAGCCTGTGAGTGGAGGATATTATATAAGAAACCTACGAGCTCCGGCCAAAGGAAGAACCGCTGCCAAAAGAACGAGTCGATAGGGATGGTGAGAGACAACCCGATTGCCGAGCCGATTATTCCAGCGACGAGAACCTGAGAGACGGTCAAGTTGCGTTGGACCAAGGCCGAAACCGAGTGAGTAAGAAGAACCACGGAGATTTCAGACCGGAAGACGATTCCAAGGACAGCAAGGATCACTATTGAGCGCTGCTGCTTATACACAAACTCGGAGGCTTTTGTCGTCCCAGGCTTTGGAAGACTCAACGGAGGTATGAAACTTTGCAAAGCATAGGTACCTACATTCATTAGTAACGTAAAACAGTGACGGAAGCAGAACCTACTGAGGCCGAATGCGAAGAAATTGGGCAAAGTCCTAGACGACCAGAACATGATATGAAATTGAGAAGCTTGTAACGCCAGGTACCAATTGGCAGTTTCGCGCCCATAAGCCTTAGCAACCGCATTTCGATAGGAAAGTATGCAGAAAGAGTTATACGTTCCTAGTATTGCTCTCACTTTTGTGGTGACCATTAGCTTTTGTCCGGGGAAGTCTCCCTTCACTTACATACCAAGAATCTGCCTATGAACGCCATATACCAGCCATGCAAAGGGCCAAGCGGCCCCTGCTAGCGCCAAAGCGCCTACGAAGGTTCTTGGTACGGCGCCCGAAAACGTCAAATGGTCATAGTGGTCGAGTAAATACCGCCGAGAATTGTGAAAGGGAATGCCAGCGGTAAGGATATCACGTGTGGCCTGTAAATTGAATGATTCCTCAACCTTGGTATACGGCGTAACGGAGAGGTAGAAAAGAACTAGGACTGGAACCAAAATCGCGAGGATAATATCTAGAGGATCGTTAGTAATTTCCATAGAAGTATTAGCGACGTTCGGTCGTAAGCTTATTACCTGTAGATTTGCTCATTATCACGACCGCGCAAAAGGCACTACTGACTTTATTTTCAGATAAACTATCTGAACATGTGTTTCAAAGAAATTCCACACAAGAGTCATGGAGGTTTTGTTTTTCCAAGTTGAACCCTAGAGTTTAGGAAATTCTGTCAAGAGATGTTTTCGACCACATAGTCCCGGAATGGGAGTGAGGCTAGGCGTGTAGATCTAGGAATCACACAGTTGCAGTGATGATAGGATCGCACTGAAGCATACTCAGACAGATGCATATGTCGGTATCTCTACCTTCTTCTACAAAAGTTAATCCACGTCTAGATTGCAACCTTCGTGTCATTATTGAGGTGGACACTTTTTTGGGTTGGTTAATCTATTCGCAACATGTGTTCAGTACAAAGCCAATTTGGATGTGGTAGATGCGAGCCTAAGTCGAGTCACTTGATCAAGAAGTATTTTACCTTTCTAAATTCGACCATCTTACGAGCTTCTAGGCACTAAGAAACTCGTGAAAAATAGTAGGATATGCTAAGACATAATTTTGAGACGATGGCTCTCATATATTTAGACCTTACGAGGATCACTGCTTGGCATGTTACTAGGAAAAGCATCTGTCGAAAAGCCAGTACTTCAATTATAGACTTCAAAACTAAGTGGACAGCGAAGGCAGTCTTGCTGTCGGCAAATGATCGAGCACATCCGTGCTTTTCTAGGTTTGTGGGATAATGCACCTCAATCCAATTTTTCACATTCGAAACCAGCGCGTTTTCATTCAACGGTGCCAATCAATATTCCCTTTCTGCATTGCCAATACAATGCACTTGGTATCCAGGTTGCCATCATTGACCGCAGTACATCCTTAGCCAAATTAAAATTGTTGCTCTCCCTTCCTTTTGAAAATACGAAGACTGGTGAATATCTTCGCCGAGTGGCGTATCTTACTCTTTAAGAACGGTGGCTGCTCTCAAGCTGTGAGATAAAATGTAATTCCCAGCTCGATCCAGTTACCCTTGATTTTGCCTGGTATATGACTAGAGTAGATCCGACTTTGGTGAAATTACAGTGGTATTCGCTATCGATCACCGCCGATGCGGTCAAGCGCCTGCAAACAAATTAGCAAGAGGCCGTAGCTGCGCTCCTACCACTTCTCCCTCTTCCGCATGGTGCGACGTCGAAGTGTATTACGGAAGAGAAATACCTCGAGCATGACAACGGAGTTGCCCCTTATGACCTGATTTCGTGAGTGAGATGCATCGTAAGAAAAATTGGCAGTGGTCATACCACCATGCCGATACGCTCTTTCTCACCACCGGGTTTTTCTTCTACCGCATCATCTAGGACAACGTTCAAAAATACCTGGTACAAATTCAGTTACCATCATTTTAGTCGATAGGAGCTTATTTTCACGTCGTAGCCTCGTAATACGCCTATTACTTTGCGACTGCCGTTAAGTTGTACAAAAAGTTTCTTATCCAGATACTTTGTGCTCAGTAAGCGGGTATTTTAGACATTCGGGAATTATTGCAAAAATTTACCTTTTTAAGCTCGGGCTGGGCTTGCGGCATTGTAACAATTTGTTACCTTGAATTGACGGCGTGTAAGGTTGAAGTACGAGTGGTAGTTAAGATAAGGAACGCTAGTGGAGTTTCTAGTTAAGTGAGTAAGTACGGACACCGCAGGGATGTTTACGTGAGGCGTGGATTTACCGGAATCCGGAGCAACTGCGGGCAAATTCCTAACGAAAATGGAGAAAAGAAATTGGATTTCGAGATGAGTGCGAGTAATTCGTTTTTCGTGTCCTATGCCTCTATGAACTTTTTCAAATCTATAACGAGAATACAACCGCATCGGCCATCATAATCATCATGAGCTCGCCGTTTGGGTCCCGGCGCAAAGCACGGGTGGTAGGACAAAACGACGAGCCATCAGACACGTCCATGACAGGTGTCGAGAACAACGATCTAGGTATCATGCCCTCTTTAGGATGCGTACAAAGTCTTTTAACGATTTATAGAACCTTTGTTCAAGAGGCCATCCAGTAAAACGAGAAAGAGCTCCTCTATGCGTCTATCCTTTGGCCCCGGTGGGACTACGATGAATGAAGACGAAGTGCTTTCAGAGGTGTTCACACCCAAGAAATCTAGCTTGTCACGTCAGGTTTCGGAGAGAAATGCCCTCCGTAAATCTGCATCCCTTGTTTCTTTCAGACGCAACGACTCGTCTGTTTCCAGGGAGGCGTCAAATGAAGGTCGGCCTGGCTATAGTAAAGAGCATCTTGCAGAATTGAAGAGCAGCACACCATCCACGCCGCGGAGGCAGCGACCTGGGTCTCCGCATGCTCCGGAATCACCAACGATGGCACTTGACATAACCGCCAAGTTCGGCACAGACCTGACGCGGTACGAACGGGCCGGGGGAACTCACATTCCCACAGAAGCAGAAATTACCGAGAAGAAGGCACGACGAGCACGTCTTGCTAAGGAGCGAAAATATAAGACAGAGGCGAGCTCTGACTCTGATAGTCATGGTCATGATCCCTCAGACAACCCCCAAGATGGTGACTCTGACTCCGACGAGTTTCGCTCTCATAGAGATATGATTTCACTTTCGGGGAGGCCTCCGAAGCACTTTAGCTCTTCTAATCGCCTAGCTGTAGACGATGATGAGGATCTTCTGGATGATGGCGTTCAGTACGGTACGCCTGGCCGGATCCGCATCGGGCGGGCTGCGGAGCGAGAACGCATCGCGCAAGAACGCGTGCAAAGAGCGGAGCAGATCGACGAAGCTCAGCTTTCAGACTCGGGTTCTACGTCAGGAGAGGAAGAGGGTGAAAGGGAGCGGCGTATTGCATATGACGATGCGCAAACGCGGGCCGGTATGGCAGGGATGCACCTCAATTCCTCGGAGAGTCAGAGAGAGAATCAGGCAAGTGGCAAGATACCTCTAAAGACAACTCCATTGCCATCGCTTTCGAAAATTGCGGAGAAGCTTTCCGGTAGGACGCAAGAGCTTGAAAGAAGCATCGCAAATGGGGTCAGCGAACTAGAGGAATCCGAAAAGGAGAGAAAAGAAATCGGGGAGCAAGAGACGGCCTTACAAAATTTGCTAAATGAAGTTGTACAAAGATGGCAAGCTTTCAATAGCAGTGAACATGATATGGATACTAATTTAGGGGATAACGGGGAAAGGACCCTCCTTGGAGCTGATGTTGGAACCCTGCTAGGAGCTAGCGTAATTGAAAGAGGTTTGGAGAGCATTGGAGGAACACCTACGAGAGCTCGAACTTCTTCAAACAATGCTAACGGAACCATTCAAAGCGGATCGGGTAGTCCAGTCACTACTATGCACGAAGACGCATAGTTGTGCAACTCGGGGACGCTCTTAAACTACATATTCGATACTAACTAACATACATGAGCTAGTTGCACCGAGAGCGAACAGTCAAATAGCATTGACAATATAGGTCTTCCACCTCTAGCAAAGAGGCGCCCTTGTTATGGTACGTATACGCTAGCTATCACAGCTTTCAATTCAGATGTGGATGACGAAAAGACTACCCTTCTGGTGATTCGAAGGACTGCAATTAGCCTAAGGACGAGGTCTTACGAGGATTTGGGACAATAGTTTCCCTCGACCCTTACCTCCTTCCCTTCCTAGCTCTCTTCTCTCTTTCGTAAGCCTTCTTCTCTCTGCCTTCTTCGCCCTGTATCTCTGCTATCAGCCGTCTCTGCTTCTTCTCGTATGCCTCATCTTTCTCGATCTTATCTTTCAGCTGCTCACGGGCGATGAAGCTAGCATCTTTACGCAGCTCACGCAGTGCACCCTTCCGCTCGCGTTTATGCTCGGCTTTAAGTTTATGAAGCTCGGAGCGCTCGCGGTCGGGATCATAATGCTTATTTGGATGGAAACCTTCCTCAAACTTCGGAATTGCAGTCTTTATCGCAAGAGGTCTGTGGTGGTGAAGTTCAAGATCACGTCGATTCTGAACCGCAACCGTAACGCGCCTATGGACATTATCATTAACGGATTTGAGACGTTCCAAATCTGCTTTTGATAGCTGGCTGAAGCATGGTTTGCTAAAATAGTGCTCAATGGCACATGTATATGGATGGAAAATTTCCGGATAAGCCGAGAGGCCTTCCCACAGAGCTGAAAGTATATCTAGAAGCTCTAGTGAGATCCGAAGAAGGGTTGACTTTAAGACCGAGTCTGTTTCATCTGATATGTGTTCGATTGCCCAAAATTTCAATTTTGAGGCGGAGTTGGCTTTCTTTCCATTGCTTCCAAGCCTTAGGTGATCGCCGGTATCGTGGCTCGGATATGGCCCAAAAGACTTGGGCCTCAACGGCGCCAGACCGGCAAGCACAATATGGAGAAAGTTCGCAACCTCAGGGACATACCTTTTTGATATGCGCTGGTAGTTTACGCATAACGTGCATAAAAATAGACCACGTGCGAGATCTGCAAGAGTTCGTGGAATCTTTTGACCGACGTATCTCGTCATCGTCAGCATAGCGGGCGTCACTACTTGATGGAAGTGATCTGATGTCGGATATATAGTACCAATTGCCATAAATACCATTAAATCTCCGGCATTAAGTTCCAATGGTCGGTCTTCGTGCATATTCCGTAGATGTCTCCTGAAGGCAATTGCGATCTCTGCTGTAAACATTCGTGCAAGGGAATGAACATGCCTGATCACACTTTCAACTACCTCGAATGCTGGACGAGTCGGTTGGTTTGCTAAATAATGTATATGATCCACAAGCACGACAGAAAAAGTGCTGAGCTGATCCTTGTTACCCGTAGCAAGCTCAGGACTGTACAAAGCACGAATCCTGCGAATAATAGTCGTAGTATCTGTTTGGGGCCTATCTTTGAGAACATGTAGAAACTCTTTGTGAGTCTTCGGACAGGGAAAAGTGAATGCGAGGCTTGTTCCTGGGCTTTCGCTATTTGTTTCAGGCGAGAGATTATTTGCTATATTTGACTCGCATTCCATAGATTCCTTGTGTATGGCCAAGTCTTCTATGAATTCAGCGTCTTCCTCTTCATCTTTGTTGCTAGGAGACCCTCCGCTCGAGTCGCTCACACTTAACAGAGCCTCCGCATCTGACTCGTTAGCGATCAGGTCGTCATCGAGAACAAAATCGTCTTCGTCTTCTACACCAAGCTGCCTTCTCTGGATTTCAACAGGTATTCCTTGCCCTAACCCGATTGCAGCTGCGTCGATTTCATTGAAATCTTCATCTGTAACAGGACCCAAACGTTCTTTGTCATCATCGGTATCTTCACCGCGCATACGACGCTGCCTTTGCTCCTCCAAGCTCCGTAGCCGTTCAGCTTCTTCAAAAGCTATTTCTTCCTGAGTTTTCGTCCTCTGAGTTGGCTTTGAGCGTGCATCAAGGGCAAGTTGTTTGATTCTCCTGTCATACTCTCTATCAGCTTCGTTCCGATCTTTCCCCGCTACCAAAGCTGCTCTGTCGGGGTTCATTGGTGGTATGATCGATTCTTTTGTTGGCTGAGGCGTTGTCTGAGCTTGCCCGTTTAGCAAAGCGAAGATGTCTTGGAGGCCTTTGTCAAGCTCGGCACGTAACTCGTCGTCGTCTTCTCTAGCTTTTTGCCTCTCGTACCTGTGAAGCTTAGATTTCGCAATGACTTCCTTCATAGCTTCTTGCTTAGTCTTCGGCCTTTCTGCTGCGATCCCATTGTGTGTAAATGACGTCTCAGGCTCGTCAACCTCGTTGGTCAACGAAAGCCTTGGCCGCTTTTTGCTTCTCAAACTTCCCTCTTCATCTACATCTCTACTCTCAAAATCCAAACTAGTCAAGTCGTTGGGTTCATCCATATCTTGAAACGCTAAAGAGCGACCCATGTGGGTCAGGCCTCCGTTGTCTTCTCCCTCTTCTCCTTCTTCTAAGTCGAACATGGAAGCTTTCTTACTTCCCCTTTCTTGTTCCTTGACAAACCTCTGCAGCGCTCTTTCTTCTGGTGCCATGGTTGGATCATTCTCACCAAATCGTCGATCAATAATTCCACCTACTTTGCCCCTTCGTTGCATCTCTTTAAGCAAGGTTTTCTTTCTTGCTTCTTCGCCACGGCCCTTAGTGACACCCGGCCGACCGAGGACGCTCGCATGGCTCTTAGCTTCATTTGCAAAAGCAAACTTGGTGGGACGAGCCTGCTTCTTGACCTCAAACGGGTTGAACTGCTCCCGAATACCTGCTAATAAAGAGAAGTGGGCGGCTTGCTTATTGCTAGGTTCCCGACGGTTGCTATTGTCACGAAGCTTCTGCTTTTTAGACTTGTGGTTGCCCGTAACGCCCTGCTCGCGCAGAGTGGCCTTTAAACGCTTCAGTTGCGATGGTGGCATGGTGCGGACTACTGCGTGAAATCATAATAATGTGCGTATTCTTCATGAAATTCTCTCCCCGATGCATTAGCGGCGGTGATAAACCGGAGATAATAGGGTTTTGCTAACGATGATGCCAGAAATAATTTAGTTGGAGCTACAAACACATGCTGTACGTCTAATAGGACGTATGACTGGGCATTAGAATTAGGACGTCTTATTCATTGTATGTACGTAGTTTAGGTTGTCTATGCTACTGTAGGGTACAATTCCATGAATACATTACTGAGTTCCACCACGTTTCTGCCGTTGTAAGACATTGACCGTAATGAAACCTTTGTAACCTGCGTCCGTCCTTCTAAGTTACATACAAATTGACACAGAAGAGCTGGGATCAAGCTTGGGGGAAGAGCAAGCAGCGAGTGGACTTACCACAAGCCGTCTGTGTTGTCTGATGTTTCTATGCCTTGCATATCCTCATCCTTGGTCCCGTCTTGTCCGTCCTGTTCCCAGACCTCTTTCTCATTCTGTCCGGCCTGTTCCTCGTTATTGGCATGTCCCCAGCCGTCTTCCTTCTCTTTTGACTCGTTTCCGGTTTCTTCAGACTTGTCTGCGTCCTGTGTCTTGTCTGCGTTTTTGTTGTCTTTCTCTCTATAATCGCTGGTAACCCACTGCGATTCTATCAAGTCGGCGTGCACGCCGGCACGCTCCCCGTGCTCCTTTACAAGTGTGATCCGAACGTCTTTGATGGACTTTACGATCTGTTCCAATTTGTCTGTGGGGTTATCATCTCCCTCGAAAATGTCCTCCAAAGCCTTCTTGGTATTCTTAGTCAAAGTTGGGATATCAAGTCCTTTGTCACGCTGGTTTCTAACTTTGTTATATTGTTGAGAAGCGGACTCTAGTTTGGCGGTAATCTTTTCCACATTGACTGAATGACTTTCCTTCGCGTCTACTTCGAGATAGAACCCAGCATCGCTGATCCATAGAAACCTTCTTACACATGCGACATCCCGTTTATCTCGGCTCTTGAAATCTAATGGTTCCGGGTGAACAATAGCCAAGGAAGACATGTTGCGTATTATGGCTGTTAGAAAGCGGGACTTGTCTTTCATAAAGCCGAAAGAGTGAAGTTCTGCTGTCAGAGGGAAAACTATAAAAACCGATGGGCGTTGATAGCCCTCGGAGGAATCAACGGTACAGACTTTGATATCAACAATGTCTTGAAGCTCCTCGTAGTCTACGGCGAATTGCTGCAACATTTGCTGTGCCGTCTTCACCGAAAGCCGATACGGACATAGTAACATTATGTCTTCGAAGGGAACGCCGGTCTTCTTAGAAAAATCGATCATTAATTTGAAAGACTGATTGATGATATCCGGATTGGTCTTAGATTCAGTAGGCCCTGCTATGATCGTTTTTGTATTCTTCACACCTATTCTAACCAGGTTTGTACTTTTTCCGGTCACGGTTTCCCAGTATGCTGCAATATCATCATGAAAGGCTCTTTTGGGAGCTTTAGAAATCAACTGGCCATTGTAGAATTCTTTACTGATCCAAATTGCTTGGGGTTCAGTAAACCGATATGTAGTATTCGAATGAATCCTAAGGTACCTTAGAGAAATCAATCTTTGAAATAGACTCCGCGCTACCTGTCGGATATATGGATTCTCG
This sequence comes from Erythroxylum anguifugum, assembly GCA_027478595.1. NCBI lineage: Eukaryota > Viridiplantae > Streptophyta > Magnoliopsida > Malpighiales > Erythroxylaceae > Erythroxylum > Erythroxylum anguifugum. Next base: position 27,065 of record JANIPN010155950.1, read on the forward strand.
TCTGCCCCTATAGTAGTAGGCCCGAGTTGTTTGGGATCTCCAGACATAAATATAGCGCAACTGTCCGAAATGTTAGACAACGGTATAAGAAAATCCATATCCATAGTACGCGTTGCTTCTTGTATGAAAGTAGTTGCTGGACGAATGGCGTTTCTAACCGGCGCATATTAACTTGAGTGGTTAGTAGCGAAGACGAACCAAACACCGTTCTGAAGGGTATAGCCATGTAATGCATTGGCTAGTTTTTTCATTATCTTCCGATCATCTGGATCGAGATCGGTATTTGATTCTGCCATTTCGAAAAGCTGGGAATACTTTTCGAGTACGGCTGTTCTATTGTCTTGGTATTGCCTGCGTTTTTTCTGCGCTTCTGACATACCTTCTGTAGCTTTGGTATCTAGCAACTGCTTTTCGTATCTCCCCTTTTTGGTAAATTTGTTGGGGTCGGGGCCTTGAACCTCGGTCATGGCTAGATCGAACTCTTGGTCTTGGTCTTCTTCACCTTTTTGTTCATCGTCTGGGTATTCGTCCTCAGAGTACTCCTTATTGGGATGCTCCTCCTTAGAATGATCCTCGTTAGAATGCTCCTCCTTGGGATTCTCTTCCATGGGATGATCTTCCTTGGGATGCTCCTCCTTGGGATTCTCCTCCTTAGAATGCTCTTCCTTAGAATGCTCCTTAGAATGCTCCTCGTCCTTCTTTTCAGACATTTTCTCTTGGTTGTCTGGGGCTTGGGTACCTGCCGCGTTATCGGGTTTAGTAGGTTTGCGTTCATGGACGATAGCGGGTCTGTCCCTTTCCCAAAGACTTGAGTTCTTGAAAGTGTGAATCGCTAGCGAGGCATTCGGGTTCCGAAGCCTTGAGTCTCTAATCTCGTGTGGGTAGTTATTGAGCTTATCGATAGACCTTTCAATTTGGTGGAATTCGGCCGCCGTACGGCTTCCTTCAAAATCCTTTTTATTCTTTACTTTGAACCCAGGTGGCCAGTACAAAGGTTGTTTCTTGGGAAAAAATTGTCTCAAATGATTACCCTCAAGAGCCATTTCCGTTGATTTAGAATATACCCTGACGCATCTCGATACGGCTTCTTCTTTGGTATATCCTAACTTTGTTAGATCTTCGACCATTCTTTGCCATGCATCATCGGCAGCATCGTTGTCCTGAGAAGCGAAAAGACAGGGACGTATTTGGATGTCCGGGTGTTTGTCTAAGAAGTCTGGATGTAGGGGGTTGATATTTTGTTCGCCTTTTGTAACCTCGTTAATAATATCACCGCGAATATCTACCGGTAGCTGGTTCATGATCTGGGCCAAGACGATTGCTATGGCGCAGTCGTTGTCGATTTGGGTTTTGCCGGACCCCGCTACTCCTGTATGAAGGCCAAGTCCGTTGGGGACTGCTCCCAGTCTGGCAAACAACTCCTTTTGTTCGACGCTGAACTCGTGGTTGCTTCCTATAGTAGGTTGCAGGAATTTGGTAATAAAGTTTTGAGGCAACCCATGCAATAGATCGAGGGTCTTTTTGGGATCGGTTCTGAGATCTTGTCCCACCAACAGCTTCTCCAATCTTAGATTGTTCTGTAGCGGCGGGTTCTTCTCGTAGATTAGATGGGTGTCGATCCAGTCGAAAGACTCGGTGAGTTTTTTCGAAGGGGGAGGTGGTTCTTCCTTATCTTCCTTGTTCGAGTTCTTTCCCTTGCCTTTGCCTTGACCTTCTGGGCTATCATTGATCGGGTGGTCCGGATTAAGCACGCGAATGGCCTTGAGACGATTTTTAATTACCGTATCATGGTGTTCGAACATAAGTTTCGCGAGTGGTGCTTTGTCTGATTTCAAGAAAGAAGCCAAACGTTCTCCTCCGTCGGGACCATTGAAGTCAGTTGTTTTCGCAACGTGCTTTGGTCTCCAACTAATAAACTCTTTTTGCACGCTCTCGTTGTCAATTCGAACGCGAGGAACATGTAAGAAGAGATATAAGTCAGCGGTCCCGGCTATAATTCCTTGCGGAAGAATTACAGCCCTCCACGGTTCCCCGTGATCTTCGAAATGTACATAAAGCCTTTCCCCTTCTTCCGTTTCATGCCTTAAATTGATATCATGTTTGACTATACCGATATATGTATTCTCACAATATTCGGTTTGAAACATGTACACCGATACGTTATGTTGTGCGTCGTCAAGAATGATCTGTCTTTCCCTCTCGTCTTCTAGCTCCGTAGCCATACCCGATCGTACACAAAATCTCGGAGGCTATGAAAGGAGTCTCGAATATTTTGGTTGGGGTGGCGTCTGTCTTCTTTATCTTCTAATAAGACACGGTTCCGGATGTACTTAAAAGCATTGCTCGGGTCTCTGAACTGATCGATTCGGACATTGGCCTCATTCTCATCTTGGATAGCTCCTTGGAATGTACTAATATCCTTGGACAAGTTACCGACAGATTTGCTCTGTTCTAGATAAGTAATTAATACTTTCCCGCTTTCTGGAGCCTTTGCTTTTAGATAGAAAGCCTGTAACTGATTTAGAAACGCACAGGCTTCTTCCGGCCACTGTCTATCCTTTGCTATTTGATCTATGTCAATGAGTAGCCCTTCGGTATCCATGTTCGCGGCTGGGAAGGCGAAGTCTACTTTATGGAGTTGAGAATCTTTCCCGTAAGACGGGGTTTGAAGAGAGGTGTTGAGGCTTTGAATTGCTTCGGATCCAAAGATAGCCTTTAGCATCTTCATAAAACCTTTTTTGCTGGTGTTCACACCCTTGGCTGGTATATTGTATGTATTGATCCGGCTGCTGAAAGACTTGGGTGTCTGAGCTTTAGCCATAAGGATGAGTTTTACCGTCCAGATCCATTTTGGAGAAATATCGCTCTCAGGAGGAGCTACTTCAAAAAGATCTATATTGAATTCGAGTTCAGATTCATAGCGTTCGTCGTGCAGGAATTTAAAACGTCCTTTCCTTTCGATTTTGCGTTCCTTGGGTATTTTGACATCGGAAAGCAGGACAGCATCTTTGGCGATTTTTTCGTCTTCCTTGGCTAAACCTTCCATACGCATAAAGAATCCATTACTGTAGGATGCTGAATACGTTACGCTATCCGGTAGTTTTGTCGGGAGACCCATACTCACAATACCTGGAGCGGTATCTTTCCCTTCATCCGTGGGTAGGTCATCTCTTGTACCGAAATCTTGAGGTTCTTGGATATCAATACCTGGGTCTTGGACGTCAATACCTGAATTTTAGACGTCAGTACCTGAATTTTGGATATCAGTACCTGGGTCTTAAATTTCTTCAACGCCAGTATTTGAGATTTGAAGCTGGACATCAGTATCTGGGGCTTGAGGTTCTTGAAAATCCTCCATTTCTTCGGTTCCCATTAGACCAGGTGATTCGAATCTTATTGGTTTTTTAATTGGATTATTTAAAAATTTGGTACTTTCTTCTCTGGCACGGCGAGAGCTCATGTCAGATTTTGAATACCGTATATGTAATATTTGTAGAATTTGAAATCTGTAAAGAAAAGCACAGATTTCTACCGTGCTGAATATCAGTATTTATCTTTCTGATAAATTCAGATAAATTAATAAGCTGATAGCTCAAGAAAGAAAAAAAAATACTGCAAGTCTGATATGAAATTTTGACTTATTGGTACCCGTAAATAAAAAAAGAAGGAAAGAAGAGTTGTAAAAAAAATAAATGAGTGGTAAGGAAGAAAAGTGAATGGTGAGGAAGAAAGTTGAGTGGTGAAGAAGAAAAGTTATTATTGGCGGGGGCTGGCTTTTTATAATAATTGTAGCCTGGCATAGATACTGAGCAAACTCAGCACCCCTCAGCACCCCTCGTTTGTTTTTGGATATTGTTTTACGGGTGTGTATAAAATTAGTAAATAGATCGCTCCACCGCTTGATGGCCGACAATGACCCTGTAGCCAAGTGTTATTCCCTACTTGGGAGACGTATGGCAGGGCCGTTATATCGCTGTAACTTAGTATAGTCATTTAGCATGCCTTCCTGACTGTCTGTAGAGGCCTGATAATTGGAAGGTCGTAAAAAGCTGTAGACATCACCATATCGAGCTGTAAAGCAGATGGTATCTCTTGTCTTTTCCAAAATAGATACATACTCAAGGTCGATGCTCAGGACATTGGGGACGGCTCAGTCCTTTTACAAAGACATCATTCTGTCTTTCGTTTGCCGATCTTTGATAACCAGTTTGTCTGTTCTTTTTGATACAGCAGAAGGTTCAGGAGAAGGGGTTGTCATTTGAGAGTGTCTGAGAAACGATGTTGTAGTATGTACAATGCGGTAATCGGTAGGAATGGCGTCTTTCTTGCAGCTGAGGCCTGTTGCAAATACCAACCGGGTAGCCTTTTAAGAACCTAACCCACGCCTTGCCATTATAAATATACTTGAATACTTTTTAGAATTTTATTATCTATTTTCTCGCAGGTCTCGGATGTTTAATTACGTATTTTGCTCAATAGTTAGGTCCTGGTTTTTATTAATGTAAAATTAGACGGAGTCGCACCAGCAGGGAATACCGTATTGCGAAAAAAATATTTTAAAAAATTTTATAATAATATATAAAATTAATAATAAAATAATATTAAATATATAATAACGCGTATTTTTTTTTAAAATAAGCCCTTTTTAATATTTTTATTAAATATTTTATATATTAATTTTCGTTTAAAAAAATTAAAATTTATTTAAAAATAATTTATATAAATTGAAGCCTCCGAATTTATTTAAAAAATTCGCGCGTTAATTAACGTCCGTTTTATAATAATATTCGGGTTTTTAAAATATTTTTAAAATTTAAAATAATTTTAGCGTTCCGCGATTTTAATAATTAATATTTTATAAATTAAATTTTTTAAATATATAATATATAAAATTAAATATTACGAATTGATTTTTTAAAAATAAATATTTTTAAAAATTAAAATTGAAAATAGCGCCCCGTATATTATAAATAAATTTTATAACGTAATTTAATATCACGAATTTAAGCGATTAAAAATAATTTTATTAAATTCGAACGAATTTAACCGAAAAATTTATTTAACGTTAAAATATTAAATATTTAATCGTTTAATTTATTTAAATATTTAATTTAATTTTAAATATTTTAAATATTTAAAAAAAATTTAATTATATAAATAGCCACTGAAATTTTTATAATTTTATATTTAATTATAATCGTTATCATTACGATTATTTAAAATAAATAATTACTATCGTGATTATTTTTCAAGTATATATTTTAAATAAATTTATTTACAGAAGCTTTAAGGCCTATAAATATCTTGCTACGTCCTAGACTGAGTAAAGACGTCATAGATTTTAACATCCTATTGGGCCCACTACTGGTGTAGTGGACTTGCCCTGTAACCGAACCCCATCAACACATTCCTCCGCCACATAGTAGGATTTACTATGGTCACCAGAGTAATTTTTACACCTATTTGCCAATTGTTAGGAAAGCTGTGTCCGTAAGCAAAACGGGCCAACACCGCCGCGCTCTTCCTAATCGTCCTCTCCGGTGCCCGGGAGGTGTTGCGTGCCTTGCCGTTGCTGCGCCTCGCCTTTTGCGGAAGTTACTTTGCCCCAGGTCCTATCACTGACGTCCCCATCTCGACCCTACTCTCAAAGCTCTGGCCCCGATTCCTTTCACACCCAAGGCTATGTCCTATATGCGCTGTTTGGGGCCATCACCTGTATGTGTGTGTTTTAAACGGGGCTTTCGGCATTATGTACGGTAAAGAATATTGTATTAATTCTACAGCTCAGTGTTTTAATAATAGTATGAGCACGTCTGTTGATCCGCGCCGACCAAAAGAATTGACACCAGAGCGAAGGCGTCGATCCCGAAAGAGCCTAAGATCGAAAATCTTGTGCGTCGGAAGAAAGTTTCAAGACGGAAGCCAGAATGACGAAAGTTTGGTAAGACTGGCTCGTATCCAAATGAAGCTTGAGGACGCCCAGAAAGCATATTCAGCGGCTGTCCGCGCACGTACTATGTAAAAGAGCTCTCCTAGGACAAATTAGATAAGAATGTGACGATGTGGCTCCATCTAAAGCATCTTCAGGCACAGCTAGATGCTAAGAGCAATGCCATGGTGACGTTCCAACAGCCACTGTCCCAATTAGATTCACCACTACCCGAACGGTACCACTTGGCTCAGGCCTTCTTGAATGTGGGGCAATGTCGCGACGAGAGAAAGACTCATCGATTACCTGTCATCAAGGATGTCTTATCACTTTGCAGTTATCACACTCTTTAAGCAACTTGTCAGCGGTGACAGAAGCAGCAGCCGTCGCCTGTTACCGATGAGGCTAGTATCGCGCTCTCGCCTAGATGGTAATTCAAGATAAGAATAAGTAGCTATTTGACGAGGACAGTAGCGGCCTCAACGAGCGATCCCGACTATGATTGCAAACTAAACCAGTGCATATATAGCGTCTCAATCATATACTTTTTTATACGCGTCGGATCGCGGTCAGCACCAGGCGTGCTTTGGAGCCCCTGAGGCTGCGGTGGTGTTCGGATATCCACTATACCAGCATTACCGATTGGTCTACCACCGTTCGACGAAGCACTCGAAGCTGCGCTTAGTGAGCTGAGGGTATTTCCGTTCCGATGCCCGCCAGCCGCAGAGGTAGAGGCAGCAAGCAGCCTAGGCTGGTGTGGGGAAAGGGGCTTGGAGATACGACGCGGGAGCTGCGTGTGGGGTTGGGGGCGGGAGTCCACGAGGGGGGCGAGACTGGGAGGGCCGTTGGTGGAGCAGGTAAATGTCCTACAGTTGTATTTGTGTACGTCGTAAGAGGACGGTGCGGATGATGGTGGAGGTGGATTGTACGCGTGTGCGAGTGCTGGTAACCCGCCGTGGGGACGGGCTGGCTTCTGGGCGACGGTAGGGCGGCGTAGATGGTGAAACGCTCTGAGGACTACGCGTAGGCACCAGCCTTTGCTTGTCTGTTTGCTTGTCCCTGGCTTTATCTGGCATAGGTTTGCTCTACCGCTATCGGGACGCGGGGAATTCATGTCCCGTCTTGGACTCACCCGTGCTTGACAGCGGCGACGCCTGTTGCTGGGAGGCGAGCGACTCGACCTCGTCGATGGTGCGCCTTTCCCACCCATGCTGGATCTTGACCATGGCATAGGAGAAGCGAGCGCGGAGCTGGGCAGAGAGCTGTGGGCGAGAGGATTAACTTGGATATAGTGGACAGGCGGGTAAAGGGGACAACTTACCTCACCAATCTGCGAGCTGGGGCTGCTCTGGCGTTTGTGGCCACAACCATTGTTCTGAGCTGTTTCTGTTCTTTCTGCTGCCGCCGTCGTTAACACGCTCGAAGGCGACGCGACCGTATTCGAGACGGCCGTTTTGACGTGCCCACTCGGCGTGCGCTTCTGGCCCTGCCTCGATATTTTTTGTACCACCCCGGTAGCCGCGTTCCGGACGGCGAAGAAAGCATGTCGGTATCGACATGCGGGACGCGGGGACCCTATGGTAGCGGCGCATCGCTCGTTGTGTTTTTTTCGCGCGGTTATCGAAGCGGTTGACGAGTCGAAGGAACTTTGCGGTAGGTTTCGCGGTGTGCCGGTGTTTTAAAGGTTTTGGAAGGCTGATACCTGATCGTGATTGTGGCGGAAGACCGGGGAAGAGAATGGAGAACTTGCCGCCCCATGGTTGTTATTTTGACGGGATGCTACAGCCGGGGTTGTGTCGGGATTTCGTAGTTGCTGATGCTGTTGATTGAACGAGGCAGATTCGGCCAGCAAATTTGAAAGCTGTGAAGAGGGAGCAGTGGGTATTGTCGGCGATGTCGACGATTGGGTATTGTGGATATCATTTCTGTTGCTGTCGAACGAAGACAGTACGGACTCGAGGGTCTGCTTTTCATGTCGCTGGGGCAGGTGGTTGGAGCCTGTAGAGTGAAAGATTCACAAGTCAGCAAAAGTCATTTGTTCGCTTCTACACATGAATGTGCAGCATCCTCGGATGTTTGCGTGCATGTACATACGCATGTAATTTGAGGGAGACGAGAGCATCAAGTAGGATAGTAGAGACAGAGATAAAGGGAGGAGTAAAGGTACAAGTAGCCAGCAACTAGCCTCTTTCTGCTTTTACACTCTTCTTTTCTTCCTTATTCCCCTTCTCCTTATTTTCTGATCCCTTGAATGCGTGATGTCTGCCATTGAGAGAGAAAGAAAAAAGAGACAGTGAGTTGAGACTGACCAGTGACGTATCCCTCCTGCCCCGCGACGACGTGCGGCACGAGCAATATTTCCATCTGCATGCGGCGATCTGGGATAAGTCAGACGCGCACACAAGAGGTTTCATTTCGCTCGAGACACTCGGTGCACTTGATGCTGTAAGATTGAGTCCACAACTAAGATAAGAATGGATCCTTCCCTTCTTCGTGTGTGTCTCTCGGGTGTTTCGGTTCCGGCTGTCACGCTAACGGGCCGAAGCTGATGTTACGTCACTGATGCTTCTGACGTGCTCTGTCTCACGCACTCTCAAACACTAATATCACCCCCTTTCATTCGCCACTCAGTGCCAGATCCAAGTCCTCTGTTCAATACGATATTTCAATTCCAAACCAACTAAAGTATCGAATACTATGCCGTTAGCAGAACCACTATTTTGTGTAATTTAGGTTGCCCGGATCTTACTGTAAGCCTATTGGAATTAACTCACAAGCGACACGAGCATTAAGTTGAGGCTGTGCTTCGCAGTGGCTTTTAGTATTAACAGAGAACAGAGGTCACCGCTTTTTGTTGGCCGAGTTTTGGATAACAGATTTTCAACGTCAGCATGACAGGGAAAATGCTTGGTGGCTGGTATGCTGGTTCGTGTAGGTGAAGAGTGGCGTCCAGTCGTAAATATGCCATACATACATAGTATATGGCAAGGCAGAGCAGTTCGTAAGATCGAAACGATGCTGAGGCCAATAAAGTTACTACTGTAGGCTGTGTCATTATTGCTTAGAGCCTTGCTCGCAAATCCCTGATCATGTCAACCACTGCATCCGGACCCCACGTCCGGAGTCTGCACTCGACGAACCACAGCGTAATGACACAACAGGCAAGGCTTTGTCTTCATATAATACTTGAAATTGAGTTTCAGACTAGAAAATTGGGCCGGTTGAGTTTGCAGCGAAGCCACAGAGCCACGGCAGAAGGCAACTTACTACCTGCCGAATCAAGACGCGTGTAAGCCACCCTGGCCATCCACGATGAACAACTGCCCAGCGGCCCCTGTGTGCCCAAGGCGGAATTGATGGTTTTTGATCCTTGCTAGTAAAACTGTCACTTAATTGCCTTGCTGTAAACCGACAAGCCCCTCTTCCAAAGGAACTGTCTGGCATATAACCAAAAGCTTGTACCACGAAACTCGATTATCCTACATCCCCTACAGGCAACTTCATATTATTAGACACACTCAGACTACAGCTATCTCGCTTTTCCAACCTGCGATAAAATCTTTGCTCGTAAACCTGGTATAGCTGCAGGAGGAGGAGTGGCCGAGAGGATAGCGGAAGCGTGAGCGGGAACGGCGAAACTGACAGCGCGTACAGCAATGGATCCGGCCGGGCTCGCAGTAGGAGTCGTTGCTCTGGCAGGCATTTTCAAAAAATGTCTTGACGTGCTCGCCAGCATATCCGCCGCCGCGTCGTTCGGGCGCGACTTTTCGCTTCTCAAGACCAGACTGGACTTTGAAAGAATACTATTGCTCCATTGGGCGGACCGCGTGGGGCTTCTTCAGCAGGACCAACGGCAGCGGCAAACATCATTTTCAGGGAGTAAACATAGACGTAATTCTTCACTTGCAGGCGTGGGAGGGCCTTCTTCTCCTTTCTCGGGCTGGACCGCCCTAGGCATAGCAGATAGCTCGCCATTACCGTTACGGTTGCCATTAGATGATCTAGAGACTCGGAATACGGTTACCAACACGCTGAATGCCGTCAAATCACTCCTTGACGATGCAGATCTGCTGACACGAAAGTATGGGCTCAAGCAGATTAAGGAAAGCCGAGGAAAGTCCATCATACCAGGGTCATGGGGTCGTAGGTGGTACGACAATTCCAGTTTGCTGTTACTAAATTCAATTACTGGCCCATCGACCGAGAATGTAGGGGCTAGAAGAAACGAACCGGTAGCCGATAATGAAGAGAGAAACTTTAGCGAGTGGAGGATAGACCGATTTGCAAGAGACTTTCGGGCACTGGAAGAGAGAATTGGGAAGCTAAGAGATCCAGCCGAAAGAAAAAAGTTTTTGAAAGCATTAGGGCAGCCCCATCAGTCATCACCATCGTCGCCGTCGTCGTGGCCACAGAGGGCTAAATGGGCTATTTCGGACAAAGAGAAGTTCGGTAGGCTAGTTGAAGAAATTGAAAAATTTAGGCTGCAGCTGGATGCACTTCTCCCAGAAAGGCGGACAAGTCAAGCCAATAAGATGCTCGAGGATGATATCAACCATACCGAGAGTATGGGGTCGTTACATCTTCTGCAGAGTGCACTGGTGACTGGCAAGGCAGAGAGTCTCGTTGCAGGTGTGGACACTCAGGCTTTGTTCGAAAGAGCTGCGGAACAACGAATAATAAGATGCCTGTGGTTTCAATCTATCAATGAACGAATGCATGGCCTTGCTGACGCACACAGCAAAACTTTTGACTGGGTCTTGGACCCCCCGAGCGAAGATGTATCGTGGGATAGTCTTGCCGACTGGCTACGCCGAGGCACTGGCGTGTACTGGATAGCTGGTAAGCCAGGAAGTGGGAAATCCACTTTGATGAGATACCTGTATAATAACAAGACAGTACGAGCGCTGGTCAAAGAGTGGGCTGCATCAGGACCTTTGACTATAACAGGCTTTTTCTTTTGGGATCTTGGGACAGATCTCCAGAAATCGCTGGTAGGTATGATGAGGACTTTGCTACACGACATCCTCAACGAGAACCGGGCCCTGATACGAGAGATCCTCGGCGACCTTTGGAGAGCGGTATTAGAGCCTGGTGGGGGGAATGTCGTACCTCCAAGCCAATCAGAAATGGAAAATGCCCTCAAAAGACTCGCTACGAGGGACCTCTCTACTCACAGATATGTATTCTTCATCGATGGCCTCGATGAGCATAATGGAGACTGCCGGGAGGCAGCAGCGTTCCTGAAAACACTATCCAGTTGCGCCTTTATCAAAATCGTTGCATCCAGCAGAGAAGATGCAGTAATTAAGGATGAGTTTTCCAAGTCACCTAGCTTGAAGCTACAGGAACTGACGCGTGGGGATATTGCCGCCTACGTCAAGGATACCGTAGGCAAACACGAACGTATGCAGGAACTACTCGCCGCCCATGCCAATGCGGAAGAAGCAGAGCAGCTCCTGTCAACACTCACCGACAAAGCATCAGGCGTGTTCCTATGGGTAGTACTCGCATGTCGGTCGCTGCAGGACGGACTTGCAAGATATGATAGACTGGAGGAGCTGCGGGAGCGGATCGATGAGCTGCCACCCGAGCTAGGCTCCCTATTCGCGCAAATCCTGCGCCGTATCGATCCGCGCTATCAACAGCAAGCAGCCAAGCTCCTACATATCGTGTACCATGGACGCCTGGCGATCCAGAGCGAGGAGATGATCATCCGTCTCTCGCCCTTCATGGATACTGTGCTGGCGGACGAGCGTTGGGATAAAGAAAAACCAGCCCCCGTACCGGCGGTTGGGCTTATGCGTATGATTAGCTCGGATATGAATAAGTATGCAGCACCACCCAAGATGCTATCTAGTCAAGAATTGGAACGTACATTTAAGGATCTAGATGGGTACTTGCGCGGTCGCTGCTACGGGTTGATCGAATTGAACATCAACAAGCGGCGCCCTAAGCACGATTCAGGAGTCGAATTTATGCATCGGAGTGTCTTTGAGTTTATCAACGAGACACCGGGAGCTTTGAACTCGCCGAGCTTGAAGGTTGATGATCCAAACTTTGACGTGTTCGGCGTGCTGGCCAATATCTACCTCTGCGACGTGACACTAAGAACGGATCCGGGAATCGCAGTATTCCTTTCTTTTTGGTACACGTGTGCATGCTTCGAGAAGATAGGCGAGAGAGGGGGAGACGGGGGCAGAAGGGTGAAAGAGCTTTATGATCCGATACTAAAAGACATTGAAAGGGTAGCGAAGGACTCGCCACGCGACAACGTGATTATTTCCAGTATTTTGAGGGAAGAACAAATTAAGAATTTCTTTAACAAGTATGAGCTAAAATCTGCTTTTGTAACTATATCGAAATCGGACTGGATTAAGCTACGCAAGCGGTTGCTGTGCTTCTAGGAGAGTTAAGGGCTAGCAGAACCCCGTGGTGGTACTGATAAAAGTTTTGACGGTGGTGGCGGCGGAGTTTGAGAGTCGATGAATGGCCAAGGTCGGTAATTTGAAGCACTTTAGACGTTCAAGTTTTGTAATATATACAGAAATTGATAAATAGCTCAGGTTCTAAATTGAAACAATATTCACTGAACTTTTCTCAAGCTAAATCTGTTGCCCGACTGATATCCTATCCGGATTTTATTAAGCAGAACGTCACGAAGCGTATCTAGTAACTAATTTCCGTCTTCGCTTGAGTGTTATTTGATTTAGACAGCGTATCCATACCTCCGCCCCAACGATGAAACTCGAATAAAGCAGTAACACAATTAGCACAGCTTTGTTAAATTTAGCTCTATCCCCTCCCCCGCTGCGAAACTGCACCACATGTTAAGATCTAAGACTTCGTTGCTCAGTTTAAAATGTCGTAAAATATTTTTAGGTTTTAGGGTTTTTGAATATATATATAATTTGGGATATATATTTAAAAATTAATTACGATTAATAATTATTTATTTTAAACAATCGTAATAATAACGATTATAATTAAATATAAAATTATAAAAATTTCGTTGGTTTATTATATATTTAAAATTATTAAATTATTTAATATATTTAAAATATTTAAAGTAAAATTAAATATTTAAATACGTTAAATATATTAAATACGTATAACGGTAATAATTAATTTTTAATTATTTCGGCCGTATAATTAAAATTATAATATAAAATTAATTTATAATACGCGGGGTATTAATTTTTTTTTAATTTTTAAAAATATTTATTTTCTGAAAAACCAGTTCGTAATATATAAGCGAGGCATCGTTTATAAATTATATTTATTTTATTTATTTTTTTTTAATACGTGCAATTGCATTTTTTATATTATCGGCATATTTTTTGGTCGGTATATAATATCGATCCTTTTAAAATTTTTAATTATAATAATTTAAATTAAATTATTTAAAATTATTTTTACGAGATCCTATAATAACCGATTTTAAAAAATAAAAAAAAGGCGAATGAACGAAAAATTAATTTAATAAAAAAATAAAAATAATAATTATTAAAAAAAAATTTATAAATCGAATTGCGGTTATTATAATTAATAATACGTATATTAAATAACGAGTAAAAAACAATTAAATTTCCACGCGCGCAGCCTAATTCTGATTTTTTATTCTCTATAATTGGTGGTATCGGACGTCCACTACATAACTTATATAAAGTATTAAATTTATTCATTTGACCACGCCGCGTCTTTATCTACATCAATTACTTACTGTAGCATGCATGGCCATTATCTCGCTGCTTCCTTTTCTTGGCGAGAGGCTGATTTATGTCAACATATGCATGCCAGCGTTTCATTATACGGGCATAGGATTAGAGGTTTCATGTGGGTCTAATATAGAAAATATGCCCCGAAAACCCTATTTCACTGTTTTGGAAATTATGAAGATTGGGATATATGTAGGCTTCGAATGCTAACAGTATGTCTTAGCGTGCCACTATTTACGGCATTGAATATATCGCCGAGTCCCACATCGAGTCGGCGACTTACTCTCCACCTGGGCCAGCCAACACAATAACTTGGCACCCCCTCACGTACCTGTTGACGAATCATAACGTTTTGGGAATTAATCAAGGTTCAATCACTAGTGGGAGACGGGATATATAATTTGTTAACACGGCGTGGATCATGCATTACGACGCTTGATCGGCTTTTTGTATTCCAAATGTGGAAGGAGTCTTGAACAAGAGATCAACAATATTCCGCTAATAAATCGATATTGCTTCTCACATGTGGTATATACTAGGACTCTGTTCCGTACTAGGCCTGTCGATAGTGTCTGCACTCTCAATATACCACATATTCTGAATGCCGATTACAATTGACTCGCTCAAAGACAAAATTACCGAGCCTTGATTGCCTCTTTCCACCGTAATCTTGCAGGCTATCTAGCAAAATGACAGATCCCGCCAGATCTGCTACATCTGCGAACCCTACCGCAGAACAAGCTCGCCTGCAGCTGCAGCATGCCCTCGCGAAAACCGCACAGGGTGACCGTCTGGTGTTTGCTCCTGTCGACCTGAGTTATTCAAGTACAGACCCGCCCGCCCTTGTCCTCGACTCGGCTACGGCCGACGGCTATTGGCTTTTGGACGCCGCTGTAGAATTGCCACCCTATGCAACGCTTGTCGGTGCGGACGTTGATATTAGCAACTTTCCGTATACCCCTTCGAGCATTACATCCTTAGTGGACCATATCTCCAACCAGCATACAGGTGGCCCTCAAGAGTCTTCTAGTTCCAATTCAACTTCAAGCTCGCAATACGCCGCTACGCCGCAGCGACAGGCTATTACGTTCATTCAACACTCGGCTGTAGACCCGTGGCCGGCCGAAATTCGATCCAGTTTTAGCCTTGTACATCAGCGCTACGTGCTTGCAGTCTTTTCGCCTCAGGTCTCACAGACCGTAGTGCGGAATCTTGTAAGTCTGGTCAGGCCTGGGGACGGCTGGGTGCAGCTAGTGGAAGGAGAGCCTACCGGGTTCGACATCGGACAAGGGAACGATGCGTTTCGCCGATTCAGGTCATTCGTAATGAAAGCGTTTCGTGAGCAGAACATGAATCCTCATCCAGCTGAAGGATTGAAAACGTGGCTAGAACACGCCGGCTGCGTGGACGTAGAGGAGAGAAGATTTGCATACAAGATTGGAAAAGGTGCAGAAGGAGGCGAAGATGGTCAGCGGAAGACGAGTTACAGTATCCTTGCCATTTTGGACAATATGGCAGCGGTCGGAAAGAGTAAGTATCCTGTTTCACTCAACGTCTAATTATCTGCCCCGAGTTAGGCTTGTTGACTAACTCATGTCAGAAATACCGGGGTTTTTTTTTACGCCAGAGGACTTTGCCCTTCTAAGAGCAGATCTGGAATCAGAGCTGGCAGCCGTAGGAAATGTGTTCAGATTTCGGGTTGCATGGGGTCGAAGGCCTAGTCAGGGCTTGTAGGAGGCGACCTGACGATCATATGCCTTGCAGCAGCAATTACTCGGGGCATCAAATGCTTCTCTGTCACTTAACCTTAAGAACTTTCGTTCTATTCCTTTTTACCTTACTACCTAATAGATATGCTTGCTACACGGCACAGCATGACCAAAAAGTCGTATTCCGTAAACCGATTTTTTGTAGATTCTTCTTCGGGGTTATTCTTGACACTCGCCAAGGCGTTTCTCCAGCACTTGGAAGACATAGCCCAGGGTGAGACCGCTGTAGGAAATCTACACTAGATCTGCCATAGCGACAGAGAGTTAAAGATCCTTCCTAATGGCTACATCATCTACCACTAGTAGTTTTACCGTTTTCTAGGTGTCTCGAAATCCTGGCAAGCGTCCTGGCTAATTCTCGGTACGACAATCTGAAATACTCAGCTTCAGCCCTGTCTAGTCCCTTCCTCGTAGCATCATCTGTCATTCTCGCTCCTACTGGTCTAATTAACACTTCAACCCTGGCCCCCAACATGTTCAAGACCGCCTTTGCGCGCCCGAAAACTCGTGACAACAACAAGGTCTTCATCAAATCTGCATCATCACCTTTAATACTATACCTTCCGACATTGACCGCAAAATCAGAACATGGTATATTTTGCTCGTGGCAAAGTAGCTGCGCCCAGCCGAGCACGGTTTAGACTGCCATAACTCTTGTGAACAGCACCTGTGAGTCAGATCTGCAGGACTTTGAGGGGCATTGAAGTATCTGTGAAGCTCCGGTCGTTGTTATGCTTGTGTAATGTAGCATTGTGTCGAGTGGCACGTCATGCTGGCGTTGTTCTACAGAACAGAGGCGCGACACATGTGCTGCTTGGTTCTGAAGGCAGGAGCAAAGTGGCTTTGGAGTAGGTGAAGACTGAGAGGGTCGAGACTGGAGTTGAGAGGCATGGGTCGATGGCTTCTGTGTAACGATATCATAGTTCGAGGATTTCGAATGAAATAAATCGTGTTCGTTAGAAGAGTTAGTGAACGGTGTTAGAGGGAAGCCAAAAGCAGAGGCCGCAAAAGGATCAATCGTATCCAGCAGGCCAGTTTCTTCTCCACATTCAAAATCTACGAACGCCGTATCGAAGCCCCCAAGATGATTAGCTACCGGCCTGTGAGCATTATCTAAGCATTTCGATTACGAACATACATTCATTCAACTCATCAGGAGTGGACAAGGAATCGAGCATATCGATCTTGTTCGCTTTTAGCTTGATTCTTCTCAGTCAACGGGCGCTAGGCGACAAACCGTATCGCGTTTAGAGGAAGACCCAGCAGTAAGGTTCAACTCTTGGATTGTGCGAAAGGCGATTGAATTGCTGAGATTGAGGTGGGCAGCGCTGGTTGGTGATGCCGTCAACTCGTTCAGGTGCTCGGTTGTTTGGCTGCCGGGTTCCTGGTCTGAACGTACGGGAAGCCACGAAGACACCAGAGCAGCGTCTTCCGGTTGCGGTGATTGCTCGTCCCGAGCTGGACCAGTCGGTATCTCTTCTTCGACGTCCAGAATCCAAGTTCCTTTTCGCTTTTCAGAAGCAACCGTGTCTATTTTCTTGCTTTTGCTCCCCTAGGGTTTGCCCATCTTTGCTGTGAAACTACGGTAGCAGGATACGTTACTGTGCAACACCACGTTAAGCTAGCACACGACCAGCATCTGGAATACTCACTCTCGAACACAGCGGGCGCATCGCGGACCCCCGGAACAGCGCACTTTCGCACGATGACAATATTCACAAGCGGTTCGCAGTCTTCTACCTACATTCTCAAAAGTACCACTTTTCGACGACGCAAGGCTTGCAGCTTGCACAGAATCCTCTCTAGCACCAGCCATAGTCGCGGAGGAGTTAGTCAGGAAGTCTATGGTTGGATTGCCGTCCTTTTTGAGCCGTACATCTCTTGTTGCCGATATCGAAAGTAGATATATGGAGCGAATGAGCGGTTTGATGTCAGAGCTGACCGTAGCAGAGATCGACGATGTAAGCGGGCACATCAAGACCCAGGCCCCTGTCGAAGGTCGCGTGGCTGGCAGCCACCGCAGGTGGCTAGGGTTACGTATATAGCAGAATACTAAACCTCAAATGCATTATTGCTCCACACCCCATATAACTTAGCAGCCCATACCAAGCAAAACATTCAAGGCACGCATATTAAGTAGCCACTAAAAAATCATATAATTAAAATATATATTATAAATAAACAAATACCGCAGATATTTATTTATTATTTTATTAAATTATAAACCCGAATTTTATACGTTTAAATATTTTTAATACTATAATTTTTAAATTAAATTTTTTATAAAAAATTAAGCTATTTGAATAGTCTTCAAGATATCAATAGAACTCATAAAACGTATACAAACTCCGGATTTTCGCGATCTGTCAGATCCAAGAATTCTTGGTTGAGGACCTTCCTATACGAAGAATCGGCTCTCTTTTTAGCATTTCTTCTATTCTCCCAGCTTAAATAAAGATACAGAGCAGCTAGATCAACCAAGCAGATAGCATAGCATACCATAATGGCAATCTCGGCTGGAATGAAGCGGGGACGGTCTTCTGGGCGGAAGGTCTGAGGGCCAATGATATTGCCTGTGCAGTAGCAGATGAAGAACATGGCCGCAACGGTGGTCTTCTTGGTATATCTATAAAACTGATTAGAGAAAAGCTAGTTCAGTCTCGAATTGAATTGATGTACACACCCAGCTACGTTTGTAGCAATCATTGACGCCACGAGTACGGTGCCTATGAAGAAGGTTTGAGCCAGGTAAAAGCCGGCCAGTCTTCCTCTTGGATTAGTGGAGGGTACCGCTACAAGCACTATACTTCCGACGAGGGCGACAAGCATCCAGAAAAAGGCGCAGAGAATTCGCTGATCAGTTGCGACGGTTGTATAAGCCCATATCATGCACACGGAAATCTGGATTGCCCCAGTTATACATCCATACAGCAAGCTCCCGGTTGGGTCAAGGCCAAGACTGATAAGAACCAAATTGGAAAAGTTTGTAAGACCACCGTTAGGAATATTTCCGGCGATTGCCAGCAGGCAAAACATCCAAGTTTTTAAATCCGTCAATGCCTCTCGGACTTGGTATAACTTAAAATGTTTATTGCCGATCCCCTGCTGGTTCGCGCGGACGCGCTCTACGGCTAGTACGCGATCTTCTTTATTAAGCCACCAAGTGTTAAGCTGACTGTCGGGAACGACAACGAGAAATATAATTCCTACCACGATTGTCAGTAGTCCAGTGAAGAGGAATATAATTCTCCAAGGCGAAAATGTAAAGCCGTGGTTTTGTGAGCCGCGAGCGAAGCCGTATGCGACCAAGCCACCAAAAATCATAGACCAGCCATTAAAACTGAACCACCAAGCTGTTCGCGTAGCTTGTTCTCGTTTACTGTACCACTGTAGTCTTTAGTACGCCTTCACAAAATGACAATTTGCTTACTTGAGAAGTGATCAACACCCATCCAGGGCTTACGGCTGCCTCAAAAATCCCGAGAAACAGCCTGATAGTCACAGCTCCACCAAAGTTTCCGACAGAAGCGAAACACGCTCCAACAATTCCCCAGGCTATAATCATAGCGCCCGAGAATTTAGCGATAGGAAGACGCTGAAGCAGCCATGCTGCAGGATACTCAAATCCCAAATACCCTGCTGCTATCAGCGATTGAGAATTCATTTCCGAAACATGCTGTCCTTACCGAAATAGAATATGCTTCCAAGCCATTGATAGTTGTCTCTAACCAGAGAAATTTCCTGTTGGATACCGGTCACACTTGCATACGATAACGTGGTTTCTAAATGATCGATTAAGCTATGTCGTAGAAATCTCGTATTCGGCTGACACCTACTATCGAGGAATTGTAATCCGTACACAATACAAAGCAACTGGTTCTGTCAGATTCAATTTTCAACAGTTTCGAGACCAAGGCTCTTACCGGCATTAGCATAAGATCAATCTTCCTCCTTAAGCGCCTGTTTTCTATCTCGTCGATGGTGACTACGCCTCCATCAGAAACCAATTTTAGGGCGTCATCGCCGTCCAGCCTGTCGCCATCCCTGCTTTCTCGAGTCTGGTAGGAAGCTTTTTCACCCATGACTATCCACGGAAACTGCGATGCAGTACTTGAGGATATCGAGTACCAATACACTTTTCAACTATTCGAATCTCTCGAAGAAACCTAAATGCGAACAAGCAGCAAGCTCGTTGAGGTTGGAGACTGCTTAAAGCACACTGGATCTGCCGCATGCCGTGTTAGATAAACTAAGAAAAGAGTAACGACGGTGCGAACCCGAAGCATTTTTTCTCGGATCGGCGACGGATAGCACGCGTGTTGCAATTTCGTAACGTAAATAAACGTACCGTGTTTCTCCTTTTCCCCCACAGCTCCCACACGAGATAAGCACGGATAAGAAAAGCGTGCGAGAATCCTTCTGTTAATTGACAAGTATAGAGCAGAAGCGGAGTCTCAGATCGAGCCGTCGGTGTCACTTCAGGCGCGGGACGATCAACCACCAGCGTCACCGTGCGAGAATCCTTCTGTTAATTGACAAGTATAGAGCAGAAGCTGAGTCTCAGATCGAGCCGTCGGTGTCACTTCAGGCGCGGGACGATCAACCACCAGCGTCACCGTGCGGCAACGCTAGCACGGAGGTCATTGTGCCGTGTTCCGGCTGCGGGGTACAAAGTACATGACAATATCCGGATTGCACTGACGTCGAGTTTCTACTGAGATAGGCTTCTTTGTTTACTGCGTATGGTTTAGTACTCGTACTGACATGAATACTGCAATAGTCTCTTGTAACAATTGACATACGTAGAGCAGACACCGGTGCAGAAGACTATCTCCTTAGATCTGTATGCGGCAGGACGAGCAGTGCCGTCTTGATAGTAGCTATCAACGAAGTAGCTTTGATTACACTCAGCCCTATACAAAAAGCATGTCGACTGCGTCTCAATATAGATCTGTGGGGAACGTGTAGCATATGATCCGTGCTGTCTCGCAATAGTTGTGTTTGGCAATTCCCCATAATTCTCACGTCGTCACGTCAATTGGACCTTTGCCCCCTAAACTTTCACCCAAGTCAACTAGGTACGAAGTCGCGGACAAAAGTTATGGCCGAGTAGCGCATTAGCGCCCATTACCTTCATTTATTTACCAATTTTGAAACCAAATATTTTAGCTTAAATAAATAAATTAAATATATAATTAAATATATAATAAATTAAAATATAATTCTCGCGTTATTATACGCCAAATTATATATCGCTATAATAAATTATAAAAAAAAATTATTAAATTTAAATTTTTATTAATGTAGCGTATAAAATTTTATTATATAAAATTATTATATTTATACGCGTATACGCGATTAAATTTTAATTTTTTTATATATTTTATTTTCCCATACATCAGCAATTTTTTTTTTTGGCGGCAGATTTTCAGGGCTGCGGAAATTGCGGAACGTGCGAAACGCAGCAATTGTAATTTTAAATATTCGATATTTAAATAAATAAAAATAAATTTAATAGATTAAAGCAGATATTATTTTTGATATTTTTTATATTTTATACCCGTTCGTTTTTAACCCTGGTCGCATACGTTTTATATATTTTTTAAATTTTAAATAT